>ML328904.1:0-30189 GCA_005239505.1 Nicotiana paniculata
GGAGGAAGGGGGCATAGGAAAGATGGGGATTTTGGGGAAGAGGGAGGGGTAAGAAAAACAACATTAAATATTATTTTTCTAAAAAATATTTTCTAGTCTCTAAATAAACACTAGAGAATATTTTTTGAAAAAGTATTTCACTCACCAATCAAATAAGGGAATATCATACTACTATTTGAAAATTCTGATAATAAGTCCTTTTCAAATTAAAAATTAAGGCATCACAAAACTTTTACGGTATCTTTATTTATTGAGCTAGAAAAATGGGAACAACATTTATCATTTTTCACAAAAAAAAAATAAAAAATAAAAAAACAATTTGATATAACTCAAGTGAATTATCTAATAATATTTACATATTTTTTTTTAAATTATGTATTTATTAACATGGATACACGTGAAAAGCGCGTGTCCTAAAAAACTAGTATATAATATTTATACCCAGAGAGTTTCAAAAGTTGTAGGCCTTTTCATTACGGACTCATAAATCTATAACAAGGAGGCGTACATTACTGTCTATTAATAATGAATACATAAAATGCAATAGATAAATTACTCTTATCACGTCCATCAAAACGTTCTATGGAACCAAATGTTGAAATTAATTTGAAGTCCACTTATATGATAATATCCAACAATTCATTAATGATGAGATTGACCAAACTTGATTGAAAGAGGTCCCATTAAGTGGAAAGAGGTTCCATGATATATAGAAATCCACACAGGGGTGGAGTCTTTGAAAATGAAAGGTAAAAAGTATAAAAGATTAGAGCCACAAATGTGCTAAGATTTAAAGAAGTGAAAACTAAAATTTCAGGCCACCTGTACAGCTAAAAATCACAATACTAGTCACTTCCAACACAAGAATAATTTTCTTTAATTTCATCCATTAATGTCTTTTGTTGTAATAAAGTTGAAGCAGGGGTTCTTTTCTAAGGGCTTTACGTACACTTGAATGTCTTTTCCTATATGGAGTTTACGAAAGGACATATAACAAGATTTTCATTCAATATGTAATGCTTCATTTCTGCCTATCTTCTTCCATATATCATTCATGCAAACGAATAAGCTCAAGTAATTTCTTAACTTTAATCAAATGTGTATTAGACAATGTTGTAGATTTTGTGAATAGACCTAATGTTTTTTTTGGGTGTAACAGGCCGACTCTTCCCTAGTTTTATATATATATATAAGCCTCTCTGCAAAAGGAAAGAGTCTTTCCCTTCTAGAATATATGTTTTTTTATTTGAAAATTATTCTTTTTACACCTATTATTACGGTCGGTAGTAAAAGAATGAAACCTACAAAACAACTACAATTACAAACTTCTTCAATAAGTCTTGAAAAAATTTGTTTTTCTAGTAACTTTAAAATGTGTACTTTAGAGTTTATATCTTTATACATTTAATTATGAATTTACTAATAATGTATTAGTAAAATATGCATATCTTTTGAGATTTTAAATTTGAATAATTTTTTTTTTCTTTTATATGTCTACATTAAGAAAAAGAAATTTTAATTTATAACAACAAAAATATATTTAAACAACAAATAATGTTATAATTGTATAACTATAAAAGTAAAAAAATACTGAAACAAATAAGACTATTATAGAAATGCTCGACTATAATAGTATTATCGTAATAGTCAACCTAGAATACCTCTCTTCTTTACAAAAATAGGTATTTCAGAAGATTCACTTTAATTATTTTATAATAATTGCTTTACGTAGAATTTAAACTCTTACCATTACATAGAAGCAATTAATATCCTAATTCGTTCTTCTGATACTTCCAAAACTGAAATCTATGATTGTAGACACTTCAAGCCATCCCAATAAGGAAAAGAAATCTTTACAAATTTCTGATATCTCCCTAACTGTTATGTCCGTCTTCACCTTTTATTTTTGTCAGTTACTGTGTTTCGAATAGAAGAAATCATGACAAGAGAGTTACTGTAGAAAACTTTCCAAGTGTCAAAGGTTGAAGTTCCCTAACCAAGAAATAATGCCAGAAAGAAAAAAAGAGGTAGAAATTAAAATAAGACATATTCTAGTCCATCAAATACTATATTTATAGTCCCATTATTGATAACGATCTTCACATAGAGAATTCTGGATTGGACCCAACTTTTTGTAGGTCAAACAGTTTTCAATTGGCTGAGCTCATATTTACATTTCATAATCGTCTCAAAAATTCCATAAACTCTTGTAATTTTAAAAAAATATCATTTTGAAATTTTATGAATTCATAAAATATTTATATAGAGATAAAAAATATTTACTTCATTTTTATGGAGATCAAATAAATCCTAGGAAGTACGAAACATCCTACGTTCGAAAAATATATTGCATAAGTCCTTAAATCTTGGAGAACATACAATTCGGAAAGAAGAATCAAGAGATAAACAAAACTGTACTCACAAAGATTCATCAATAAAATATATTTTTCTGTAAACAAAAAAAGATCCAACATAGTCATTAAACATGACACTTATTTCTTTTTCTTACTTCGCATAATTTTTTTTATATAGTGTGTGAGCTAATTTATGCACACTTTTCATATTTCATCCAATATTTACTACTTGACATCATCACAAGTATGAAGTAACTTTGCCACCAATGATTAAGCAGATGGAAAAAATCGCCTACTAATATATTTTATCTTCACTAAATTTTAAATCTAAAATTTCATAATTTTCCGCTTACTTCATTAATCAATAGACCAACTCTTGCATGCTTCTCTTAAATATAAATATTTTTTTACTACGTCCAACTCCTAGATTCTTCTAACAATCAATCAAATACCAATACTTCCTTACATTTGCTTCTCTTTTACAAAATTAGGCTATTTCTCGATGTTCTTCATGGTCCATAGGAAGTATGATCAGGTTAATTTGATCACAATGATGTATTAATCATTAAACAACGCAATTCGTTATACTATATCTTGTGACAGTCGGTACATTAATTAACAACTAGGCTTTGAACTAATTGTGTGTTGCTTGGTATAAGTTTTAATTTATCTACTTGCTTACGGTTTAATTAAAAAGAAATTTAATCCAATTTTCAGTTTAGCGGTTATTATTTAGAACTAACGATCATTAAAGGGGTCAACATACATGGATGCAACGTGGAATAAACTCTAGAATTCCATTACATACACTTTATACATTAACATAGACAGAATTTAATACAATTACACCTCTACCTTATCTAGGACATGAGCAAAAAAATCAAATACAACTCAACATGTACATTAAAACCGATATATATCAACATATAGAAGGTGAATAATTATTAGTTTACGAGGATTAATTGTTGGCGAGCTTCAATCCTAATTTCTTCCTTCATTCTTCTTATGAATTCTTCAAATTTCTTGTTCAGTTCCTCCGTGCTCAACTTACTCAATGGCTCATCATTTTCTTCTTCTACTTCTACTTCTACGTCTTCCATTAAAAAACCATTCTCATGAGACTCCATTTCATTTTCTTCATTATAATCTGCCTCTACTATATTGTAAGTGGTAGAACATTCTTCGTCTCCAAAACCACCTTTTTCCTTTGACGTTGCCTCTTGGTTATTATATTCCACGAATGCCGAATCTGAGTTTTCAACGTTTAGAGACTCACTGAGTTGTATGCTCAGTACATCCTTATTGTCACGTCTTATAGGTTCATTTGATGTTTCAGGATACGAGGCTTGAGCGTCAATACATAGAGGTTCGGTTTCTTGCAATTCGTTCAAGAATCCATTTTCTTCTTCCTCCTCCTCCTTCTCCTCGCTCGAAGTCTTAGCAAGGAGCACCAAGAATAATCCATTGCATATCAAAAACACGTAGTTTTTGTCCGTTGCATGGCTTAGAAGTTGGAAAGGAAATGCAGAATATGAGAATTTTAATGAATGGGTGAAGAAGGAGAAGTAAGTAGATGATGAGAAGGAAAATAGGAATGAAAATAAAGAAATTGAAACTAGTAGTTGAGTGAATATCTTCATAGGCTGAGATGCCAAAAATCTGGCCAAGCTTTTTAATAAGTTTTGGTACTTCATTTCTTTAGTTATTTTATCTTTTCCTACGATCTTCTTGGATTTCTTTCTGAAAGAGGGAAGGAGGCCAAGGGTGGGAAGACGCTAATAAGGTTATTATGCGCAAAGGAAATTAGAGGTTGGTGCCTTTTATAGACATTTCGAAAAGAGTAACGCACTAGCTGTGCGTTTGACAAATTAAATAATGGAGTTAATATAATTTCGTGTATGGTCATTTAGCCGGCTGTTTATTGTGTCAAATTCATAAAACTAATTATTGTTGCCGAAAAATAACTTAATTATACATATATTCACAGAAAATAAAGGAATGTCAGAAAATACTAAATTCAATATGAAAGAACACATGCAAGTTAGTATAAATTATCATGTGAATAGTTATTTATTAGCAACTCACCTTACATAATTTTCGTATGGTGCCACCACTTAGAATGACAATATTTTTTTTTTTTTACTTTTCTGTCCACTTTAATACTCAAAGTTTTTTCACCATGTGGCATATCAGTCATGCAGTTTTTCTTAACTAGGTTGGAAAACAGATTTTTTATTTTATTTTTTGAGTGATATCATATGAATATTATGTAAGATATTGAATTGAGTGGCGGCCTACCTTTGTTATACCAATTTTCTACGTATATATATAAACGTAGTTAGGTTATTTTATGTTACAAAAATAAGTTATATGATTATCCATAAAATTAAGCGGCCATCCAGCCATGGGTGGCACCTTAGGATTGCCATGTGGAGGGGGATAAACAACTGTGGGTTATACTCATCCATTCACTCTAACTCTTGATGTGTTCATTTAGCGTATAATTGAAATATTTTAGCTGTCCCACACTACCAAAGTGTGTATTGGTGAATCGAGCGACAGATTTGCTTTGTTTTATGGCTGAGGTTTTGAGTCGTTTGACCCTCTTTTTAAATTATTTTGCCTCCATGATTGAGCATACCCATGTGTCAACTCAATCAACTGCACAAGGGAATTGAATACACCAAGCTAGTATAACTTATTTAAGATTAAAATATAAATCCACTATGTTAATTACGAGGATGAATATTAATTATATGGTGTGTATATATTGTTTATTAGGTTACGTCATTGTATTCTATCACTATTTTTCCAATGTCGTTGGAATATTTTGGGGTGATAGATATTTTCTTATGTTTCTTTTAGAGTTTTTTAAGTTTTGAAATAGTTAGCAGCTTAACCATATAACTGGTTTTTGTTACTTGAGTTAAGTTGATTTGCTGAATAAAATTGTCTTAACTTTGTTAACATTAAATTTTGTGAAACTAATGCCATCTTCAATTTTTCAAAATAGGACTTGAGATCCAAAATGAAATCCAACAATATAAAAATCAAAAGTGTTGAAAAATATTTAATCATCTGTTTTTCGATCTTTTACCAAGCTGCTGAAGAGAAACTCCACCTAATTACATCCAACATAGGGAAACAACAAAAATGTTAGACAAGTTATCGATAATCTATTACAACACCGTATGTTTGTGTGACACGTTTGGGTTAATGTTCCCTAAAACTCTTAAGATGATAGAGTCTAAGGCCTCATTTGTGTTTTCAAGATTAAGACGTCTGAAGCTTAATATGCATCTGAATATTAAGATGTGTATTAAGATTAAATCTGAATTTAAATATATAACTGAATAGTAAGATGTGTATTAAAATTTGAATACTAAATGATTAAAACTGTTTGATTTTTAACATCTGAATATATAAGGTTTATCTTTATTTAAAAATTAATAAACATAAAATTCAAATGAAATACTAATAATCTAATATTCTATCAATAAAATATATAGTTTTTAAAAATATGATAGTTGTTGGTGGTGATGGCTAACGGGTGAATGCCGACTAGAGGCGGTGGTTGGTGGTAGTTTTGGTTGATGGTGGTGGTTCAGGGTAGTAGCTAGTGGTGATTGGTAATGGTGGCGATTATGATTGAGAATGGTGGTGGTGGGTGGTGATAGTTCATAATGGCAGGTGGTGGTGGTAGTTGTGATTGAGGAAGGTGGTGGTGGATGGTGGTAGGTTATAATGATGGCAAGTGCCGGCTGTGGATGTTGACGGTGATGGGGCATTTAGTTGTGGTAGTTAAGGTGAATGAGTGTTGATTGTGGTTGAGAATGATGGTGGCTGTAGTGGTGGATATCGTGGGTGCTGATAGTCGATAATGGTGGCGGCTATGATTGATGATGATGGTGGTGTGGTGGTGGCGGCGGCGGCGGCATACTGGTAGTTGCGGTGGCGGCAGTTAATAATGAATATGGATGATAGCATCTTAATGAAATTAAGTCTCTATTATAGATCTTAATCATACAGACATATTCAGACCCATTAAGTGGTTGTGAAGAAAAAAAACACACTTAATGATTAAGATTTAAATAATTAAGATTCAGACTTTAAAAACAAACGCAATTAACGTCTGAGATCTGAATGATTAAGATTAAGACCTGCATTAAGTACAAAAAAAAAGAAGTCTAAGTGTATTTCTAATATTGAAAGCAGTGCATTTCTCCGGACCTATTGAGATTATTCTATATTTATACACTGATGAGTCAGCATAGTTGTATTCTAGCCGTATTCCAGTTGTCAGCTTAGTTTAGTTAGTTTAGTTGTATTCTTTATTGCTTATGTGTATAAAGAGGACAATACTCAGTAATAGATTTTTTTGAGTTTCATTTTCTAAATCAGAGACTCCTTACTGCTCATTCCTCTCTCTCTTTCTCTTCGAAATACGTATTCTAGAACATTCTGAATCCTCCATTGAAGGAGGAGTGGAGCTCACTCAGAGCTCATGATCTTGACATGGTATCAGAGCGGAGGTCTTCTTCATCGATCATGTCGTTGAATTCAATTTCTCTTCTTCCGTTTTCAATCACAAAGTAATCTAGGTTTTTTTTCACAAACAAACAATTTAGGGAAAAGTTCTGAATTGACAATTGCCAGTGAATAGAGATTTCTGAGCTTAATTCCGTCTAGGCGAGAAGTAATCCAACTGATTCAATATTCTCATTGCGGTTTTGGACCAAACCGACGAGGCGAAGACAACAACGCAAACAGTAATTGATACAACTAGTCCACTCTATATTCATCCATCTGACAGTCTAGGTTCTACCTTAGTACCTGTTCCTTTTGATGGAGCTGGCTATCGCTCCTGGAGAAGAGGGGTGTTAAGGTACCTTTCAGTGTAAAATAAGCTAGGTTTTATCAATGGAGAGTGTGTGAGACCTGATGTAACCTCTCCACAGTTTCATCAGCGAGAGAGGTATGATGACATGGTTACTTTATGGATTCTGAACTCTTTAGCGAAGGACATTGCAGACAATGTTGAGTATGTAAATAACTCCATTGAATCGTGGAAGGAATTGGATGATCGATATGATCAGACGAATGGATCTAAGTTGTACCAAATCCAGAAGGAGAATAATGATTTGAGTCAGGGAGTGCTTGAAATCACAGGTTATTATACAAAAATGAAGAAACTCTGGGAAGAGTTGAACACATTAAGTGCTAAAACTCACTGTAGTTGTGTATGCACTTGTGGATCAAAGAAAATCATGCACAAGATAGAGAAGGATAGAAGACTCATACAGTTTCTAATGGGATTCAACGAGGTTTACACAATTATTCGAGGAAGCATTCTCATGATGAACCCATTGCCTTCTATGGAACATACATTTTCTTTGCTGATACAGGAGGAGAAGCAGAGAGAATTCAAGCCTAGAAATCAATTAAATTTCGATTCTTCTGCGTTGAATGTCAATGTAGGGGGAAGAACTTTTAAGACAAATTACTCACTTGTGTGGAATCAGACTTCAAAAAACAGGCCTAGGCCATTTTTTGACCATTACAGACGACCAGGACATACCAAAGACACATGCTACAAGCTACATGGATACCCTCAAGGTTTTGTCCAGGGTATACAACAGTACAAGAAGAATTCACAAGGGTATAACAACAGTAACAACAACATGAGATCCAACAAGGGGAATAGCACTATGGCAAATGCAGTTGCAAGTGTGCAGGGAATGTCATCAGACATGTTGTCAACTAAAGCAATTGAACCAGAACATCAGGGAGACAATCAGAACATGAGCCTTTCAAAAGAACAATATGGACAAATTCTCAGTTTACTGCAGCATTTTCAAGCTGGAACTGGAGGAGAAGGCACTTCAATTATTTATGGTGGAGCTTCTGTGAATTTTGCAGGTATGATTGCTTGCACTTCTTCTATTGATTTTGATAATCCATCATGCAAATGTTTCAATGCAAAAGCTAAGTTGTGGATATTAGATTCAGGAGCTTCACACCACATGACCACTGATAAAACTAACCTACAAAATATTATAAATCTACCGTATCCCTTGCTTGTTAAATTGCCAAATGGTTATAAAGTTAAAGTAACCCAGATAGGAGATGTACATCTAGCCCCTAAATTCATCTTACATAAAGTCATGTTTATACCATCTTTCAAGTTTAATCTAGTCTCCATTAGTTCATTAGCAGTTCATCTCAAATGTGTTGCTTCTTTTTCTGACACTCCCTGTCTACTGCAGGCCCCTTCACTGAAGAAGCCTCTGGAGATTGGTAAGATGTATGATGGACTTTACTTTCTATGTTCTCAATGTCTCAAGAAAGGTAGTCTTGTTTCTGTTTCTAAGTGTGCACTTCCTTTCTTGTCCAGTCATGCTACTGATATGAACGCAATACACTGTTTATCCTATTCCCACCACCCTACTGTAAATATTCATTTGCAATAATAAAGACAATGCTTCTACTCTACTTTCTTCTACATCTCTCAGAGACATTGTGGATCTACTAAGGCATTATAGACTTGGTCATGTACCCTTCAATGATATGAGAAGTATTCTACTATTCATGCATCTTTCTCTCCTAGACAACCATTTATTTGCTCCATTTGTCCCATGGCCAGACACTCTAGACTCCCTTTCCCTCAGAAAACAACCAGTACTACAAAAATCTTTGAACTCCTTCATATTGACCTGTCCTATCATGTAGAAACACAAAATAATTTCAAGTATTTCCTCACCTTACACACCCCAACAAAATGGGGTGGTGGAAAGGAAACATAAATGTCTTCTTGAAGTTGCCAGGGCACTTCTTTTTCAGTCCAGATTACAACTAAAATATTGGGGAGAGTGTCCTTACAACAACCTTTCTAATTAATAGAGTACCAACAGTTCCTTTAAAGAATGTCCTTTTGAACTCTTGTATGAAAAGAAACCAACTTACTCCCACTTGAGAAGTTTTGGTTGCTTGTGTTATCCTATTGTGACCAAACCCTTCAACGACAAGTTTGCACCAAGAGCCACTCAACATGTATTTGTTGGTTACCCATTTGGGACAAAAGGTTACAAGTACTAAGTCTAGCCACTAAGAAAATCTCTGTCTCCAGGGATGTCTTGTTTCATGAAACCATTTTCCCTTTCACTTTCACTTCAAATGTACAAAAATCTACCCTCATACTTTCCTACATCTTCTTCTACAGATCACATACCTGATTGCACCATTATTTCTCCTACATCTTCTACCACTGATCAAAGGGACACAGACCAGTCCACCATTTCTTCCTCCAACACTACAACTCCTCCACCTGATATGTCACCCATTTCTCCTTCTAGTACATGTCCTTCCTATGAATTACAAACTCGCACTAAACACTTCCATCTTACCACATCTCCTTCAACCACTCAGTCTCACCCTTCTTCCATAGAACCTTTAGTACAAAGAAGATCTAGTAGGGAATCAAGACTTCCCTCTCACTTGAATGATTATGTATGTAATCTACCCAATTTGAAATGTAATTCCATTCTTTCCCTCAATGCTTTGTTTTTACAAAATAACCATATTACTCCTGATGACTTGCATCATAATAGTCAGCATATTGTAAGAAGTATTTTCCATGATAGAGAGTTAACTTCATATGAAGAGGCAGCCATGTATCAAGCTTGGTAGAATGACATGACTAAAGAGTTTGAAGAATTATATACCAACAATACTTGGGACTTAGTCATTTTTCCAAAGGGTAAACAGGCCATTGGTTGTAGGTGGGTGTACAAGGTAAAACACAAAGCAGATGGTAGCATAGAAAGGTACAAAGTCATACTAGTTGTGAAGGGTACACATAACAAGATGGAATATATTACACTGAGACTTTTTCTCCTATGGTCAAGATGTCCACTGTCAGATCCTTGATTGCCATTGCAGCTAAGAAGAGATGGTAGATTTACTAGTTAGATGTAAATAATGTCTTTCTCCATGGAGATCTGTATGAGGAAGCCTACATGAAATCTCCACTCGGGCTTTAATTAGAGTCTCCAAACTTGGTCTGCAAGCTGAACAAATCCCTCTATGGGCTAAAACAAGCCAGTAGACAGTGGTATGATAAATTGACTGAGGCTTTGTATACAAGAGGATACACACATTCCATGCATGATTACTCCCTGTTCTTTAATAAGCGGGGTTCTTCAACTTTTTTTGTAGCAGTTTATGTTGATGATGTTCTCCTCACAGGGAGTGATTTAGAAGAAATTAGTCAACCCAAAGATTTCCTACATGATAGATTCAAAATAAATGATTTGGGAAAACTGCATTATTTTATGGGACTAGAGATCCTTTACTATGAAGATGGTATTATTATCTCACATAGAAAATTTATTCTGGACCTTCTGACAGAGTATGATTTCCTGCACTCAACCAGCCCGAAATCTCCTCTTGATCCTCCAGTAAAACTGAAGGCTAAAGAGGGCACTCATTTATCTGATCCTACTTTATACAGAAGATTGGTTGGGAAGTTAAATTTCCTTACAAACACTAGATTGGATATAGCTTATGGGGTCCAACATATGAGTCAGTTTATGCAACACCCCAGGGAACCTCATCTACATGCAGCTTATCTCATGTTGAGGTACCTCAATAAAGATCCCACATTGGGCTTGTACTTCAACAATACATCTGATTTTTCCATCACTGCTTATTGTGATTCTAATTGGGCAGCCTGCCCTGATTCTAGGAGGTATGTGCCAGGTTACATTATCCTTCTTGGAGGCAGTCCTGTGAGCTGGAAGTCCAAGAAACAAGAAACAATTTCCTTGTCCTCAGTAGAAGCAGAGTATAGATCACTTAGGAAGGTGGTGGGTGAGTCAGCATAGTTGTATTCCAGCTGTCAGCTTAGTCGGCTTAGTTTAGTTAGTTTAGTTGTATTCTTTGTTGCTTATATGTATAAAGAGGACAATACTCAATAGTAGATATTTTTGAGTTTCATTTTCCAAATCAAAGACTCCTTACTTCTCATTTCTCTCTCTCTTCGAAATACGTATTCTAGAACATTCTGAATCCCCCATTGAAGGAGGAGTGGAGCTCACTTAGAGCTCATGGTCTTGACATGAACTCTTCTTAATTGTCTTATTCTTCAAGTTTCTCTTGTCAATCCAATCGTATAGCTGCAGCGGAACTTCCTTTTACAGAAAAAAGAATCATATAGATAGTAATCATTTGTGCCAGAAAAAGAAGTCACGATTAATATAAATAAAGAAGTCAATATCGTACGTTAAAAAAGTTTACCGTGTGATTTAGGTTTTTCTCCCATGAAAATTTGATCAGCTTTGGATCACCCTCAGCTGGCGATGATGGTCCAAAAGTTGGTCTTCACAAGATTCAATTATGCCTTCCCACTTGATTTCTTTCTTTAGCTTCACCTTTTCTTCTTCAACCTCTTTTAAGGACTTTGCGTTCTCCAAACCCCAATATGAACCTAAATAGCAACGTGAATTGAAAAACAAATCATTGATGTTCTCACTAAATCACTCATTGGGGTGAAGCATTCCTCTGTTCTTGGAAAGTTGGTTGTTATTACCTCACCTCTAACTTGAGGGGGGGGGGAGGGGGGTATTGAGATTATTCTATATTTATACACTGATGAGTCAGCATAGTTGTATTCCAACTGTCAGCTTAGTCAGCTTAGTTTATTGTATTCTTTGTTGCTTACATGTATAAAGAGGACAATACTCAGTAATAGATATTTTTGAGTTTCATTTTTCAAATCAAAGACTCCTTACTTCTCATTTATCTCTCTCTTCGAAATACGTATTCTAGAACATTCTGAATCCATTGAAGGAGGAGTGGAGCTCACTTAGAGCTCATGGTCTTGACATGACCTCTTCTTAATTGTCTTATTCTTTAAGTTTCTCTTGTCAATCCAATCGTATAGCTGCAGCGGAACTTCCTTTTACAAAAAAAAAATCATATGGATAGTAATCATCTGTGCTAGAAAAAGAAGTCGCGATTAACATAAATAAAGAAGTCAATATCGTACGTTAGAAACGTTTAACATATGATTTAGGTTTTTCTCCCATGAAAATTTGATCAGATTTGGATCACCCTCAGCTGGCGATGATGGTCCAAAAGTTGGTCTTCACAAGATTCAATTATGCCTTCTCACTTGATTTCTTTCTTTAGCTTCATCTTTTCTTCTTCAGCCTCTTTTAAGGCCTTTGCGTTCTCCAAACCCCAATATGAACCTAAATAGCAACGTGAATTGAAACATAAATCACTTATACATAATTTACCCCAAGGAAATACAAATGAGATACTAATGGGATGAAATTCATTGTAGCATCGATACATGACTAATGGAAAACAGGACCACTAAGACTAACATTTAATATTAATCATATAGTTTGTATTTTTTAATTAGTTATTTTTTAAATTAACTCATTTGTGGCACCACTTTTTTCCTTGGGTGATAGATGTTTCTCATTCCTCATATATATTAAAAGTACGAAACCCCTTAACAAAATATTATTTGCCTTTTTTACCCTCTAAAATTTAATTTTATCTAGGGATTTGAAACATTAAACTCTTAAATATTACTTTCTAATATTTTGGAGTTTATAATCGATTAAAATTTTGGTTATTAATTTTTTTCCTATTTGAACTATATTGAAAGTCCTAATATTTAGAACTTTAAATTTATTAAGATTTTACATTCTATACAATTTATAACCAACATTTAGCTAACTTTATTTATTATAAAGATTTATAATTTTAAATTTTTATATAAATCTTAATATTACCTGAGCATAAATAATATTATAAAATTCATTACGTACTAAAATTTTGGGATCCTAAGGCATATGCTTTAGTAGCCTCCTTCTTGAGCCTCCCCTTTATTAGTTGGTCGAGAGAAGGCTCAAGACTAGTTTATGTGTCTTACAAAAAAAGAGAACATTGTGTTACAAGGTGTTTTTACTCGTTTTCTTAAATGGAGTGCGTGGAAGGCCAGTGTTATAACAACGCCTCGACATCCAAATCGATGATCCAGGTTCTATCCACCAGGAGTTGGTACCTCCGGATCTCCCGTCTCCTTTCTCTTTCATTCTCGCAGAATTGCTTTAGTTAACAGTGCATATTTGTTTGTTTGTAGTCTCGTGCATTGGTCTTAGTAGAGTACTTATCTACTTGTATGTAGTATCGATTTGGTGTTTTAACTTAAACTTTTTTACATTGCCTAGTACCTTGTTGTTGTCTTGCTATTATCTGTTGCTTTGCTTCTATTGCGTTCATTATTAGTCGTTGTGCTCTAATTGTGGTTAATCTATTTAGCTCAATTTCATATGTTTTTGGACCTTTTTAGCACTCTTTAGGGTTAGTCTCATATACCTTGCTGCTACTTTCATTCCTAGTTCATTAGCCGAGCCCCTACTTCTGTGTCTGTAGTTAATTAGTTCGTTGCTTCTTCTGTGGTAGTTTCTATGCACTATGTATTAGATTATAGTGGTTGTACTGAATGATGGCAGGGTAAGGTCATGTCCTCAGGGGGTCCTCAAGGGGGTGGGGGTGTAGGGGGAAAGAGGGGTAAGGATAGTAAGGAAGCCTCTAGGTTGCGAGTTGGGTCTTGGAATATAGGGACTTTGACAGGTAAGTCTGTAGAGTTTGAGAAGATTCTCCATAAGAGGAAGGTCAATATAGCTTATCTACAGGAGACTAGATGAGTGGGAGATAAGGCATGAGATGTAGATGAGTATAAGCTTTGGTACTTTGGACGTGTGAGGAGCAAGAACGAGGTAGGTATTTTGGCTGATAGGGATCTTCAGGAGCTAGTGGTGGAGGTTAGGAGGTTGAACGACAGGTTGATAGGCATTAAGTTAGTTGTTTGGGGGTTTTACTCTAAATGTGATTAGTGCGTACAACCCTCAAGTGGGGTTGGATGAGGAGGTCAAAAGGTGTTTCTGGGAGGATTGTGACGAGTTTGTGCGTGGTATTCTGTAAACTAAGGATCTATTCATAGGAGGGGATTTCAATGGCCTCACTGGGGTGACGTCTGGGGGCTACGATGATGTGTATGGCGGTTTCGATTTCGGAGTTAGAAATGGAGATACATCCCTGCTAGATTTTGCTAAGGCTTTCGATTTGGTGATTACTAACTCTAGTTTCCTAGAGAAGGAAGAGCACTTGGTCACCATTCAGAGAGTTTAGTGGCCAGGACTCAGATTGATTATCTACTTTAAAGGAAGTCTAATAAATGTCTGTACGCAGACTGTAAGGTCATCCCGAGTGAGAACCTCACGACTCGGCATAGACTTCTAGTCATGGACTTGGAGATCATAAGGAAGTGTAGATAGAGGGTTGTGTTTGGTCTACCTAGGATCAAGTGGGGAGGTTTGACAAAAGACAGAGCACAAGAGGTGGGAGATAAGTTACTTCCTATGGGAGCATGGAGAAGTACTGGTGACGCGAGTAATATGTGGACCGCAACTGCGAATTGCAGTAGTAAGGCTTCCAAAGAGGTGTTGGGTGTCTCTAAGGGCTCATCTGGTGGTCGTAAAGGGGATTTGTGGTGGAGTACTGAGGTTCAAGGTAAAGTGGAGGCCAAGAAAGTGGCATATCTGAAGCTTGTGGAGAGCGTAGACGAGGAGGGGAAGAGGACGAATAAGGATCAGTATAAGATGGCTAAGAAGGAAGCAAAGTTAGTAGTTACTGCGACCAAGACCACTGCATTGAATGCTTGTATGAAAAACTCAGAGGTAGGGGGATAATAAGTTGTACAAGTTAGCCAATGTGCGAGAAAGGAAGGACCGTGATCTAGACCAAGTGAAGTGCATCAAGGATGGCGATGGTAGAGCTTTGTTGTATGAGGCACTGATTCGCCATAGATGGCAGACTTACTTCCATACACTCTTGAACAAAAAGGGGGATAGGTGAAAGTACCTGAGGGGGGTGAATTGCGGTCGATTAAAACCTTAGGTGACTAAATATAACTTTAGTCGAATCAATTCTGCACAATGAATAATTTGAAGGGAAATAAACCAGGAAAACTGAAATATAACAAAACACAACCATTTTTATACTGGTTCGGTACCGGTGAGGTACTTACGTGGGAGAGAATTTTCCACAATCATGGTTCTTTCCATGTCTTGTAGAGTTCTGTTCTTACGTTCTACCACTCCATTTTGTTGTGGCGATCTTGGGGAAGAGAAATTGTGTGAAATCCTATGATCATTGCAGAAGTTATCAAGCACTTTGCTTTCAAATTCTCCTCCATGATCACTTCTTATGGAGGAAATATAGTAGCCTTTTTCACGATGCACTTTCTTGCAAAAGACTTCAAAGTTTCTTAATGGTTCATCCTTGTGAGAAAGAAAAATAACCCAGGTGAATCTAGAAAAATCATCTACTATAATAAAAGCATATTTTCTACCACCAACGCTAGCAGTTCTACTAGGCCCAAAAATATTCATATGCAGAAGTTGAAGAGGTTTGAAGTAGAAACAATGTTTTTGACTTTAAAGGAAGATCTTGTTTGTTTTCCTAGTTGACATGTGTCACAAATTTGATCTTTTAAAAAATCTAGTTTTGGAAGACCAATGACAAGATCATTTTTAGAAAGCTTATGAATAGTATGCATGCTGGCATCACCAAGGTTTCTATGCCATACCCAGGGATCATCAAGAATGGAAGCTAGACATATTTGATTACCTACACTATCTAAGTTACTGATAGTATAAATATTTCTGTCCCTATTTTCATAGAGAGTAACTTTACATAATTCATCTTCAATAAACCAACCAAGTTTTTTGAAACGAACCTCGTAGTCATTGTCACATGGTTGACTAATGCTGAGAAGATTGTAACCAAGTTCATCAACCAGATACACTTCATCTACATCACATGTTGAGCTGAGAGGAACTTTTCCAACTCCAACTACATTTTCTTTTGATTTATCTCCAAAGGTAACTGTTCCTCCATCTAATTTGGTGACAATTTTGAATAATTGTTTGTCACCAGTCTTATTTCTGGAACACGCGCTGTCAAGATACCATTTTCCTTTTCAATTCTTCTTGCGGTGTTTCTGCAAAATAAAAATACTTGTTTTTAGTCACCTAAACCTACTTGGGTACTGAATGATTAGATTTCTGAGTGTTAGCTTGACTAGTGGATTTAGGTCACCAGACCCATCTCCTATTGTCCTTGAACTTGCAATGGTTAGAAGTGTGACCAAGTTTTCCACATAAAAGCACGACTAGTTATTGTGATTTTCAGAGCTCCTTTCTACTCTGATTCTGTTCTTGCATTGGTTAGTGTTGTGACCATTTTTACCACAATAAGAATATGCATGAGAGTTTGTAGTTCTAGTCAAATAATTATGAGGAACAGTCTGATTTGATTTGACAGAATTATGACTTGTGGATGTTCGTAATCCATTCAGTTGAAGTTGAAGTTCATTAAATTCATTTTGAAGCATGTCACACTCAATTTCACAAACTTCCAGCTTCAAGGCCCAGTCTTTCTTTTTTCTTTGGATTTTTTTGACTTCATTTAGAACTCTTTCAATATCTGCAAGAGCAACATCAATAAATTCTTGAAGTTCATAAAAGTTGGGACATGTAAGAAGACGTACCTCACTGGTTCCCTCGTATGCCATAAGACCAAGTTCACCAAAGTCTTCTTTCTCATCTGTTCCTTTGACTGCCATGAACCCAAGCTCTCCTGGGTCCTCATTGCTATCTTCGTTTATGGCTAGGAAACACATATTTGCAATTTCTTCATGGTCAGATTCTTCTTCATCACTCCAGGCTTCAAAGGACTTCTTCTTTTGAAGGTTCCTATCGAGCTTCTTCTTCAGTTCGGGACAATCAGCTTGAATGTGTCCATGCTTTCCACATTCGTAGCATCTTCCATCATTTTTATCATTTTCAATATTTATCCTTCCTTTTCTGAAGTTTGATTTCCCTCTTCTGCTATTTTTATTTTTCCTCATCATGCTTGTTACAACTTAGGAGAGTATGGCTATGTTTTTATCATATTCTCATCCTTCCTCTTCTTCTTCATTTTCTGGTTCAGCTATAGTTGCTTTAAAGGCAACTGTTTTCTTCTTTTTTTATTGAATTTGTCTGTCCAAGTGAGTTTTCTCAAAGGCAATTAAATCACCTCTTAGTTCATCATAAGATATTTTTTCAAGATCCTGACATTCTAGAGCAATAACCTTGGGCTGCCAAATTGTGGGTAAACTTCTAAGAATTTTTCTAACCTGCTCTCCGCTCTTTATTGGTCTACCAAAAGATTTTAGATCTCCAAGGATTTTGCTGAACCTGGAGAACATTTCCTCCACTGATTCTCCATCCTTCATTTGAAATAGCTCATAGTCATGAACAAGAAGATTAATTCTTGTTTCCTTCACCTTGTTGGTTTCTTCATATGTGACCTCTAATTTATCCCACATTTTTTTAGCAGTTTCATAGCTTGATCATACTCTTCTCCACTGATAGCATTATACAGTAGGTTTTTTGCTTTGGATTCACAGTTATGACAGCACCTTGTTCATCAGTAAAGTGGATCACTTGAAACAATGACTTGACAATCCTTATCTTTCTTTTGCGGAATTGGAAGATTCCCTTTTTTTATCACACGCCAAACTTTGATGTCATATGACATAGTGTATGTTTCCGTACAAACTTTCTAGTGAGAAAAGTGTTGTCCGTTGAAATATAGAGGTCGTACCTGAGAGGTTCCTTCTTGAAATAATTCACCAACGACTGTGTTTGATCCCACGATCTTTTCCTCGCTAGCTGCTAAGCAAACTCTATGGGCCTAGCTTTGATACCAATTGAAAGTACAAGAAGGGGGGCGGTGGATTGTGGTCGATTAAAACCTTATTTTACTAAATATAACTTTAGTCGACTCGATTCTGCACAATGAATAGTCTGAAGGGAAATAAATCAGGCAAACTGAAATATATCAAGACACAACAGTTTTTATACGGGTTCGGTACCGGTGAGGTACTTACGTCCAGTTTCCCTCGGGTTACAAGGTTTCTCTTAGATACTTGATAAAAGGATTACAATGGTGATGGTTTTTGGTTCGCTTACCATCAAACGATATTTAGCGACAATAGCTTCTAAAATATTGACACAACTCTCTCTTTATGTTCTATCGCTTCCTATCTTTCATGACACTAGTTGTCGCGCCCCTTTTTCTCGCGAAATCGGGCTTCGACATATGACAACTCTTTTAAATGAGGTGCTAAAAGAGAGAGTCGCCACCTAACGGTTTTAAGGTGCGTTACGACACCTATATGCGTATGACTCGGGTTTAACCAGTTTGCGTCACTAAAGATCGGGTAAGGGCTCAAATTACCTCGAAGAGAAGGTGTTAGGCACTCTTCGAGGTCCACAACTGTGGGTCTCGGCAGAACTTGAATTATATGAATTAGTCAGATAAACAGAGAGAAAACAAAAAATTTGGGAAAATTCATTATTAAAAGACCTTGAGTAAGTACAAACAATTGATTAAAGGACAAGATGAGGGGGGGGGGGGGGGGGGGGNGGGGTCCTACGTTTTTTAGCCTAAAGGATCACCCCGTGCAACATAAATAATACTTCATAACTCCCTCGAGATGGGGTATTACTCGTATTATCCAACGAGCACAGACTATCATCTCCTACTACCCGATTACTATCTTTGAGTTTTTACCTAAAGCACACTAGTTGATTCTAAACCGTACCTTATGCGTGCACTACCTGTCCCATACCTATGGCCTAGGAGGCATTTGGACCTCTATTTTGGTTGGTTCTAGACTTAACTCAAGCTGCTCAAAAATGATAAATCTAGGCGACATACAAAACAAGTTAGACTTTATGTAAAGGCAATCAAGGGCTCAAGTTAGCCTCCACACTTAGACAACAAATGCACGTGAAAAAATTCTCATATTAGGCGTTAGACCGTTTCAGAATTGAGGCAAATTAAAGTCACTAAGCCTTGTAGACATGGTTTCTATGTGACCTCAGATTCAAACATGCAGGCAGTTTCAGATGCAAGCTGCCACTTTAAACTTATAGACATGATTTCTAAACAACTACACAGTTTAGGGGTACTTGGTATTGCATGCTGATTATGAAATTATAGATCATAAGTGATCAAACCTATGGACATGATCTCTAGGTGATTTACGCAGTAGTTGGCAGGGGTAACCATTGGAAATACTCAGAATTACTCAGTTTGATCCTATGGGCATGATTTCTAATAGTGGCATGGCTAAGTAATGAAACAGTGTTTGAAAGTTCAGTATTAACACTTCAAAGTGAGTGGTAATACCCTATAGGCCGGATTTCTTAAGATTACTGATTAAAACTAATATTTTATACTTAGCCCCTATAGGCATGACTTTTAGGTGAGCAGTATGATAATAATAGCAAATTAACCAATTAAAGTCTTATAGGCATGATTTCTGAATGAAGATGAGTAGAACATAAGCTAGTATAATCCTATGGTCATGGTATCTAATGAATAAGCTGTAATTATGCAAATTGAAAGAATGGTCGTTGACATTTTATTTCCTATAGGCATGGTATCTAACGTGAAACAGTTTGAACGAATAATTACTGCGTTTGCAGTGTAGTAGGCAAATAATAACGTGAGAATGGAACATGAGAACATGTGGGGTTATTTATGTCCTATAGGCATGACATCTAGAAAAACACATAGAAGCAAAGCATGATGAACAAATTAAATACTCAGATCCTATAGCCAGGATTTTTACCCTTTTCATGCAAACATGGAATAAGCCCATTTTCCCAATTTTACTACTATCCCAATTGTTATTACAGAGTTATTACTGGCCTAGTAATGAAATAAATTACAAAGTGACAGAAATAACTATAGTGGGCCTAAGACAGGCCCAAAATATACTCATCCTAGCCAAGCCTTAAATGCCATACAGGTTTCACCACAACCTAGAAATCACAGTTGATCAAACACAGAAAACAGTCTCGATTTACACAAGATAGGCCAAACCCAGTAGCCATAGTTGATCAAAAGATCCAGAAAACAGACGTTTACACAATCCAATTGGCTTATTCAGTAGGTAGAAAGAGCAATTATGATAAAGTGGCCAAAGAACCTTAGACCCTAGAGTGTCAGAGTTCACAAGGGTCTCAAAATGGACCTCGAGCAGTGCTCACACTAGGGAGGTTAATGGAGAATTTTTAGGGGGCCTTGGCTTTCAGCCGACCAAGAATTAGAGGCTCATAGGAAACAACCAATGAAAATAGTAATAAAGTAATAAGGTTTGGAAAAGCATTTGCAAACACTATAAAATGATAATGAACATGCACTCAAGAAATAAGCTAACACATTGGGGCAGGGTGACATGTTAATAAGAAACAAGGAGCCTGAAGCTTATGGGATTACCAAGTTGATAGGCAAGGAGCATTAGGCTAGTAAGACAAATAGTTGTCACTAATGCAACAAGTTTAAAACCTACAGGACCAAATTATGCTAAACATCGGGCTCAAGCAGTATAACTTATACAAATGAGGAAACCAGAATCATAATTTAGGCAAAACTAATCTGAGAGGTTCCACTTAATTGCTAGGGGGTACAGAACTAGGTAGAGAAAGAACACAATAAGTGACAAATATAGTCATAGGAGCACACTACACACTTAGAGTAAATGTTTTAACATATTAGGGCATACTAATAGCATGAGTTAATCACTAGAGAAGTTTAGAATCAGGAAGAAAATAGGATTAGGCCAGACAATCAATGCAAATACTCAAATTATCAATAACATTAAGCCGAACATACTTCAAGCTGTCCAAATTGCCTAAGTTAGATACAAAGACATCATTAGGGCTAACAGTTTAGGCGTGAGACAATGTTAAATCAGTTCATGCTATAGGCATAATTACACATGAAGCAAGTCAGGGAATTATACCAAGTCATACAATTTCAGAGAACATAGACATGCTAATTAGAACATAATGGAATAAACATTGTGAAGGTTGAGAAACTAGCCAGTTATTGCTCAATAAACAAGAAAATAACAGCAATCAGGACCCAGAATCTCAGATGTGTCAAGTTTCCAAGGGATTCAAAAACCCAGGGCAGTGCTCACACCCAAGAAAGGTCGAAAAGTGGGAAATCCAGTGGCCTTGGCTTTCAGCTGGCCAAGAGCCAAAAACAGAATATGATAATAAACGAACACATAGTAAAAGCCTAATAATTTCAATGAAAATTAGCGATTGAAGTTCTGTCTAGAAGGGAATGGGGTTAGGGTTAGGTGTTAGGTTAATTAAAGGGAGGGAAATAACGAAGGTCGTTGATCTTGAGAGATCAACGGCCAGGGTTAAAAATGAGTGGGGCGGGTCGCGTGAAGCGGGTACCAATCGGGTTCGGATTAGGGGTTATTTGGACTTTGGGCTAGGGTCATTTGGGCTAGTGTATTAGGTGTTTTGGGCCATTATTTGGTCCGAAAATGGGTTTAAAAGTGGGCTAGTTTTTAAATACCCAACATTTATCCAAAAATAATTTATAAAAGTGATTGATAAATAACAAAAATAATATTTGTGTACTGAAAATGATTAAAATAATAACTTAACATTATCAAAATATAAAAAGTTATTTTTGGCATAAATAATGTAATTATACATGAATATAGGCTATTATGGCAAAAATGTGCAATTAGCCTAAAAAATGCAAACGTAATTATGAAAAATGTAGTAAAATATTTATGTTGGTGTAAATACTAAGTTTGGATGATTAAATCATCATAAAAAATATTTTGAAGGATAATTATTGGATATTTATGTAATAAAATGCAGAAAGAAATTAATTTAAAGCTTTCAAAAATTATGGAAAGTTATGAAAAATGCTTGTATAGGTTCTTAAACTAAATGATGATGCAAATATACTATTTTGAAAGTATATATATACGTTTTAAAAATATGAGGGAAAAAATGGGTATCAACAGTTGCCCATCTTTAGCCGGGAATGATAAAAGAGTTATCGGGTAAAGAAATTATGATCAATTTTGACCGAATGGGGTGGTTTGAAAAAATGGAGGTCGAACTATGATTTATGAGTTGCCTACATATCCCTGGTTTTATGGAAATCAGGTCGTGTGTAGTTCTGGATCCAGCGGTGAACTGAGTCGATGGAGTTGTTATAAGAATGGACAGGTTCTTCTAGATAGGATGATATCAGATGAGTTTATATGGAATTGTGAATGGATGTATCTTATAACTGTTATGGATGAGCATTTGAATAGTTATCAAGTGGAAGTGGGTAAAGGACGGTGGTCGGCTGCATTTGAGGTAGTTTCAAGATGTGAGCATCAAACGGTAACTGGAGCAAAGATTGCTCCCGTTAAAAGAACGGTTACCTCCTGGATTACCTGCAAAACTTAAACGCGATGCATGCAAGTATATATGGAATTATTGCGAGGATTTAAACATGATGCAAATCCCTTTGGACCATGAAGGTTGTCTTTGGATGATGGGGATGATGTCCTTAGACCATGATGTCTTGGGCCATGAATCGCGTGGTAAGGGATTCACAGGCCATGCAATAATATTCTTGGGCTATGAAAACGGTGCCACTGAACTATGACGCCTTTGAATAATGATGTGCAATATTGAGATCCTCGGGCCATGACATGGTGTCTTCCGGCTATGAGGATGATGCCTTCGGACTATGACGCCTTTGGACAAATGGCAATATTTTAGCCCAAGAGATGCAAAGACATGATGTTTGGTCATATGTGAAGCGAAACAAGACAAAGCTTAGTCTTGTGTAAGATTGGGGGCAGAGCTTAGCCCCGAGAAAAATAGAAAATAGTGCTAGATTTCAAGTAGCGTAGCATTTGGTGTTATGCAAGGAAAGGCAGAGTTTAGCCTTATGCATTTAAGGAGTCAGGGCCTAGCCTCATGCAAAATGGGGGACAATTCTTAGTCTCATGCAAGGAAAGGCAATGCTTAGCCTTATGCAGTTGAGGAGGCAGGCTTAGCCTCATGAAAGAAAGGGAGACAATGCTTAGTCTCATGCAAATAAAAGGCAATGTTGAGCCTTATGCAGTTGAGGAGGCAGGGATTAGCCTTATGCAAGAAAGGGAGACAATGCTTAGTCTCATGAAAATGAAAGGCAATGCTTAGTCTCATGAAAATGAAAGGCAATGCTTAGCCTTATGCAGTTGAGGAGGCAGGGCTTAGCCTCATGCAAAATGGGAGACAATGCTTAGTCTCATGAAGGAGAGGCAATGCTTAGCCTTATGCAGTTAAGGAGGCAGGGCTTAGCCTCATGCAAAATGGGAGACAATTCTTAGTCTCATTCAAGAAGAGGCAATGCTTAGCCTTATGCAGTTAAGGAGGCATGGCTTAGCCTCATGCAAAATGGGAGACAATTCTTAGTCTCATGCAAGGAAAGGATAATGAGTGATAGCAGAGAATTTCTTAGCTAGAGATATGTTTGCGTTTAGCAGCTTTGTCATAATGAAGATAGTGATTCTGATGTGTGTATGTATCTGTGAATATTCCTTGTTCCTTCATCCAAATAAAAATCGTGAGTTTTCCGGGGAAGTTTGGTTCGTGCCTTCGCCTGCTTGCTTTACTTTACTCTGCTTTGCTTTTGCCCTATATCGAGATCTTGTTCAAGTTACCCGGGATAGCATTTGGTTGTTTATAAAAGTGAAGTTTCGAGAAAATATGCATGAATTTGATGAATGTAGTTATTTAAAACATGATAGTATGCGATATCAAGTAAATTAGATGAACCAATGACTGTGACGCTTTTTGAGACATTGTGACTTCCTTGCATTAGAATTTTGAGGGTTCTTCTGCCGTGCCTTCCTTGGATGTGGTAGCTGTTTCTTAGGCTCCTTCTCCGGATTCGAACCCTAATTCTCCGTCACCCGTCACCACCATGGTAAGCCACTATCCTACCATCGAAATTTGATAAGGCATAAATTTGAATGATGCGTCACCGGCACGATGGCCGTGCGATCCGTCGAGTTATCATGAATCATCGTAGCAACGGGCAGAGCCCGCGTCGACCTTTTATCTAATAAATGCATCCCTTCCAGAAGTCGGGGTTTGTTGCACGTATTAGCTCTAGAATTACTACGGTTATCCGAGTAGTAGATACCATCAAACAAACTATAACTGATTTAATGAGCCATTCGTAGTTTCACCGTCTGAATTAGGTCATACTTACACATGCATGGCTTAATCTTTGAGACAAGCATATGAATACTAGCAGGATCAACTAGGTAGCATTCCTCATTGACGCCGACGTCGCATGAGCATGACCGACCCAAAGGGCACGGCCAAGTCCAAAACGAGCACGGTCGTCATTCGTAAGGAGCATTCTTTGGGCAGATAAGAGCCAATGAAGACCCCATGCCCATTGCGTTTACCGAATCCGAGAGTCCGAGCATACTAGTCATGGACCAAGCCATCGCACGACAAAGCGAGGACAAAGTGGGACACAACTACAGCTTTTGGTTCACCCCGTGCGTCGAACGCGAGGGGCGAAAGGCAACATTAGGTATGCAACACAGAAAACCGATGCCGAACAAGCCTAATTTGTGCTTGTGCCATGACTGATATGGAATGCGAGCTAGGACGTTGCTGCTCAAGCAGGGATCCAACCTAGCCACACAAGCCGAACACCACTCACGTGCCGCACGTATAGTTGCCTCACCGATGCATGCCAACAAAAGCCCCAACATGCGACGCAGCCATGTGTTGTTGCCCATGCCAACATTGCAAAGCCAAGACAAGCCCCGCCAAGAACAAAAATAGCCCACGACAACCGATGGCATTCGGCACGTACTGACCTTAGCACCATGCGCATTGCACCTTGCGGCGCTACTTGCACGACGCTCCGCCGTTTCGTTGCCAAAAGCCATCAAGTGACACGAGCGATGCTAGACCCCATGCGTATGGCGCCTTGCGGCACTAATTGCACGACGCTTTGCCATCCTGCTGCCAAATGACGTGCGGCTGCCACGAGCGATGTCTCCTCCCGATGTTGCCTACAGCAACCGATGGCAATCGACATGTACTGAGCTTATCCCCATATGTATGGCACCTTGCGGCGCTACTTGCACGGTGCTCCACCGTTCGTTGCCAAAAGCCATCAATCGCCACAAGCGATGTCTCTTCCCGATGCTGCCCACAACAGCCGATGACATCCGGCACTTACTTAGCTTAGCCGCTTTCGCATTGCACCTTGTGGCGCTACTTGCACGGGGTTCCGCAATTCATTGGAAAAATCCATCAATCGCCACAAGCGATGTCGCCTCCCGATGCTGCCCACAACAACCGATGACATCTGGAACTTACTTAGCTTAGCCGCTTTCGCATTGCACCTTGTGGCGCTACTTGCACGGGGCTCCGCCGTTTGTTGCCAAAAGCCATCAATTGTCACAAGAGATGTCGCCTCCCGATGTTGCCCACAGCAACTGATGGCATCCGGCACTTACTGAGCTTAGCCCCATGTGCATGGCACCTTGCGGCGCTACTTGCACGACGCTCCACCGTTCGTTGCCAAAATCCATCAATCTCCATAAGCGATGCCAAACACAACCCACAATAACCGCACGGCATTTGGCATTTTCCATGCTCGTGGCAACCGGGCGGAAGACATTGTCAGGTGGGGAGTTTGGCTGGGGCGGCACATCTATTAAAAGATAACACATGTGTCCTAAGATGAGCATAACGAGAATAGAAATCTCGTGTGGAATAGAAGGGTAAAAGCTCATTTGATTCTGATTTCCAGTACGAATATGAACCGTGAAAGCATGGCCTAACGATCCTTTAGACCTTCAAAATTCGAAGCTAGAGGTGTCAGAAAAGTTACCACAGGGATAACTGGCTTGTGGCAGCCAAGCATTCATAGCGACGTTACTTTTTGATCCTTCGATGTCGGCTCTTCCTATCATTGTGAAGCAGAATTCACCAAGTGTTGGATTGTTCACCCACCAATAGGGAACGTGAGCTGGGTTTAGACCGTCGTGAGACAGGTTAGTTTTACCCTACTGATGACAGTGTCGCAATAGTAATTCAACCTAGTACAAGAGGAATCGTTGATTCGCATAATTGGTCATCGCGTTTGGTTGAAAAGCCAGTGGCGTGAAGCTACCGTGCGCTGGATTATGACTGAACGCCTCTAAGTTCCTCCTCAAAATTCTGTCCCAGTTTAATAGGAGATTCTTTGACCATTCTGCACATGACGAAGTTGGCTGGACTTGCTCCGGAATTTTGAGGGTCCTCCTCAAAATTCTGCCCCAGTTTCTGACCATGGGGGAAATGAAAATTTTATTGAATTGTGATCGAACCCACAGGGCTGACTACGTATCCCTCTTAAACGGGAATCAGGTTAAGCATAGTTCAATACATCAGATGAAGAAATGCAAACATTCTAAGCATAGTATCTCTTGACTGCGTCTGAGTTGATGGGCTTTGGCCAAATCTCTCTGTCCATGCAAGTATGAGTGTTCCTCCTGTTAGTAATTTGTGAACCATGTAGGACCCTTGCCAATTGAGTGAAAATTTTCCTTTGGCTTCATCTTGATGCGGGGAGATCCGCTTTAGCACCAGCTGCCCCGGTGTGAACTCTCTAGGTCTGACCCTTTTGTTGAAATCTCTAGACATTCTGTTCTAATAAAGTTGACTATGGCATACCTCATTCATTCTTTTCCCATCAATAAGATCTAATTGTTCATAGCCACTTCGTATCTATTCTGCATCACTGAGTTCAGCCTCTTGTATAATTCTTAAACAAAGAATTTCGACCTCGGTGGAAATGACAGCTTCAGTACCGTAGACTAGCAAGTAAGGGGTTTCTCCGGTTGATGTGCGGACTGTGGTACGATACCCAAATAAGGAAAATAGTAATTTCTCGTGCCATTGCTTGTGGTTGTCTACCATCTTTCTCAATATTTTCTTGATATTCTTGTTTGCGGCCTC
Source organism: Nicotiana paniculata (assembly GCA_005239505.1). Lineage (NCBI taxonomy): Eukaryota > Viridiplantae > Streptophyta > Magnoliopsida > Solanales > Solanaceae > Nicotiana > Nicotiana paniculata. The sequence goes on from ML328904.1 coordinate 27,329, forward strand.
CACGGCTCCATTCATTTGAAGCCTGTATGTTGTGGAATTCTTATGCTTGATTTTGAATGTTTCACACATAGCCTTCATTAAGTCGCTGTTGAGGTTGGCGGCGTTGTCGGTGATGATGGATTCTGGCACCCCGAATCGGCAAACAATATGATCTCTGACAAAATCTACGGCGACTTTCTTGGTTACAGCCTTGTAAGATGCAGCCTCAACCCATTTTGTGAAGTAGTTTATGGCCACTAAAATGAACCTATGCCCATTTGAAGCTGAGAGTTAAATTGGACCGATGACATCAATTCTCCAAGCAGCAAAAGGCCAAGGTGCACTTGTTGCATTGAGTTCATTTGGTGGCACCCGTATCATATCTGCATGTATTTGGCATTGATGACACTTCTGGACACATCTGATGCAGTCTGTTTCCATAGTCATCCAAAAATATCCTGCTCTCAGTATCTTCTTGGCTAAAAGGAAATCGTTGATGTGTGGTCCGCAAGTTCTGGCATGTATCTCTTCGAGCAATTTGGAAGCTTCCTTGGCATCAACACACTGTAATAATCCTAGGTCTAGCATCCTTCTGTACAGAATACCGCCACTTTGGAATAAATGGTTGGATAATCTTTGGAGTTTCTGAGTATGATTTGCATGCTCCGGGTACTCTCCTTTTGCCAAGCATTCCTTGATATCATGGAACCACGGTTTCCCATCCGTTTCTTCTTCAACATGAGCGAAATAAGCTGGATGATTATAGATCCTTACTGGGATATGGTCGATGAAATTTTTGTCCGGGTGCTGTATCATGGAAGACAAAGTAGCCACTGCGTCTGCGAACTCATTCTGGATTCTTGGGACATGTCTGAACTCTATCTTTGTGAACCTCTTCATCAACTCTTGCACATGATATAGATATGGTAATATTTTGGTATTCTTTGTGGTCACTCTCCTAGAACCTGATGTACCAGAAGGTCTGAATCACCAATTATCAGCAATTCCTGGATATTCATGTCAATGGCCAAATTGAACCCCAAGATGCAAGCCTCATATTCTACCATATTGTTGGTGCATGGGAATCTGAGTTTTGCGGATACCGGGTAATGTTGACCCTCTTCTGACACTAAAATGGCTCCGATACCCACTCATTTGAAATTTGCGGCCCCATCGAAAAACATTCTCCAACCGTCATAGGTTTCAAAGATATCTTCTCCTACAAATGATACTTCTTTATCGGGCCCACAGAATTTCTGCGACATGATCTGCTAATGCCTGTCCCTTAACCGCCTTCTGAGTTACAGAGACTATGTCAAATTCACTCAACAATATCTGCCATTTTTCCAACTTCCCTGTAGGCATGGGTTTCTGGAAAATGTATTTTTTAGAGGATCCATTCTTGATATGAGATATGTGGTATAGGCACAGAAGTAGTGCCTCAATTTCTGAGCTATCCATGTCAGAGCACAGCAGGTGCATTCCAGCAAAGAATATCGTGCTTCGTAGGGTGTGAACTTCTTACTCAAATAATATATGGAATGCTCTTTCCATCCCGTCTCATCGTGTTGTCCCAAGACAAAATCAAAAGCTCCATCTAGTATGGACAGATAGAGTAGAAGAGGTCTACCAGGTTCCGGCAGGACCAGGACTGGTGGTGTGGACAAATATTCCTTGATTTTGGTCAAAAGCTTTCTGGCAGTTTTCAGTCCAACTTGTTTGCGACATCCTTCTTTAACATTTTGAAAATTGGCTCACAGATCACGGTCGATTGTGTTATGAAGCGGTTGATGTAATTGAGGCGCCCCAAGAAAATCATCACATCCTTCTTGTTCTTTGGAGGTGGAAAATCCCGGATAGCCTTGACCTTTGACGGGTCTAGCTCAATTCTTCGGCGGCTGACGATGAATCCTAACAACTTTCCGGCAAAGACCCAAAAAGCACATTTTGCGGGGTTCAGTTTCAAATTATACCTTCGAAGCCGATCAAAGAACTTCCTCAAGTCTGCTATGTGATCCTACCCTTCTTGGATTTGATGATGACGTCGTCCACATATACTTCTATTTTCTTGTGTATCATGTCATGGAAAATAGTTTTCATGGATCTCATATAAGTAGCCCCAGCATTCTTCAGACCAAACGACATCATTTTGTAGCAGTATACCTCCCATGGTGTAATAAAAGTTGTCTTCTCGGCATCTTCTTCATCTATCCAGATCTGATGATATCCCGCAAAGCAATCCACAAAAGACTGGAGTTCATGCTTGGCACAGTTGTCGATCAGTATATGTATATTGGGTAACGGGAAATCATCTTCGACACATACTCTGACTTTCTCATCCTTCTTCAGAACTGGCACGATGTTGGCCAACCAAGTTGGGTATTCGACCACTCTGAGAACCTTAACTTTGATCTGCTTGGTGACCTCTTCTTTGATTTTTAGACTCATATCTGGCTTGAACTTGCTGAGCTTCTGCTTTACAGGCGGACACATTGGATTGGTAGGTAGTTTATGAGCCACTACAGACGTGCTAAAACCAGTCATATCATCATAAGACCATGCGAAAATATCTTCATACTCTTTCAGGAAACGGTGTACTCTTCTTTCGCTGATGGTGACAGGTGAATGCTTATGCGAGTTTCTTTGACTGTTTCAGAATTTACCAAATTGACTATCTCAGTTTCGTACAAATTGGACTTAGGCTTGTTCTCAAAATTTTCCACTTCTCTGGCAATTTCCTCAGGTATTATATCTTCTTCTATCTCCTCTGAGTCACTATCCTTATGTTGCATTGTCTCATTACATGTCACAATTGTTGGTTGTTGGTTGATTTCCCAATGCACACGCAAGTGTACGTGGTCGACAAGAAATATAGGATTTTA
>ML328909.1:0-49691 GCA_005239505.1 Nicotiana paniculata
GCAAGAAGAGCTGAATCAGTTTGAAAGAAGTCAAGTATGGCACTTGGTACCCAGGCCACTATACAGATCAGTGATTGGCACCAAGCGGGTCTTCAGGAACAAGATAGATGAGGATGGAACTGTTACAAGGAATAAGGCAAGACTAGTTGTTCAAGGGTATAGTCAAGAAGAAGGAATTGACTATGATGAGACCTATGCCCATGTGGAAAGACTGGAGGCAATCAGACTTCTTATAGCATTTGCTGCACGCATGGAATTCACTCTTCATCAGATGGATGTTAAGAGTGCCTTTCTCAATGGCTATCTGAAGGAAGTTGTATTTTTCAAGCAGCCTCCAGGTTTTGAAAGCAAGGAGTCACCTGACCACGTATACAAACTCGATAAGGCTCTATATGGTCTCAAACAAGCATCAAGATCATGGTACGAACGATTATCAAAATTCCTACTAGAACATGCAAACGAGGCAAAATTGACAGTACCTTATTCTTAAGGAAAAAGGGTAAGGATCTCCTGGTTGTGCAAATATACGTGGATGATATTATATTTGGGGCGACTTCTGAAAAATTGAGCAAGGAATTTGCTATGCTTATGGGGAGTGAATTTGACATGAGTATGATGGGTGAGCTAAACTTCTTCTTAGGCTTGCAAATCAAGCAAAATTCAGACGGAACAATGATCCACCAACAAAAGTATGTGAAAGAATTTCTCAAGAAGTTTAAAATGGAAGACTCAAAGGAAATAGACACTCCAATAGCCACAGCTACAAAATTGGATGTGGATGAATCTGGTTCATCCGTTGATCAGAAGCTATACAGAGGGATGATTGGGTCTCTATTATATCTCACTGCCAGCAGACCTGATATTGTGTTCAGTGTGGAACTGTGTGCTAGGTTTCAAGCAAATCCAAAGGAGTCCCACCTCACTGTAGTGAAGAGATATTTGAAAGTCACCACTAATTTGTGTCTTTGGTATCCTAAAGGTAGTATTCGACCTTGTAGGATATTGATGCTGATTATGTAGGTTTTCTGGTTGACAGGAAAAGCACTTCAGGTATGGCTCACTTTCTGGGTTCATGCCTTGTGTCTTGGGCTACCAAGATACAAAATTCAGTAGTCTTGTCGACTGTTGAGGCTGAATATGTGGTTGCAGCCTCCTGTTGTGCTCAGTTGCTATGGATCAAGCAACAACTCATGGACTTTGGTATAGATGTGGGATGCATTTCTATTTTCTGTGATAACACTAGTGCCATTAGTATGACGAAGAACCCGGTTCATCATAAGAGAACTAAGCACAGAGATGTTAGGCACCACTTCCTGAGGGATAACTATGAAAAAGGAATGATCTCAATTGAATTTTGTGCTACTGATCAACAAATTGCAGATATCTTTACTAAATCACTGAGTAGGGAGAATTTTGATAGTAACGGACTTGAATTAGGGATGATTAAAATCACCTGATTGAAAAAAAAAAATAAAAAAATATTTAAAAAAATTTTGGCTAGAAACACTAACATAGATATTCAACCAGTCTAATCATTGCTCAGCATCATGACTTTACTGTCATACTCACTTGCCATGTATTAATATGATTCTCTATCTTTGTAAATTGAGGCAAATTAAGGACTTTAACACGATGAACCTGGTTCATCTTTGCTGGTTCATCTGACTAACAAGGTACGTGCTCATCTCCATTCAATTATTGAACTAATGACAGTCACACATGAGCAGGATTCTATCTATATTTGGTTCATTTCAAATTCTTTGTACTAATCCCTAAATGAACCCGTTCCAAGAAGTCACATCAGTACTCAATTAGCCTAGAAGTAGGGAACTCTTACCCGTCAAATCAATGACACTCCTACAACTATTAGACTTCCACTTGAATAAATTTTCTACCCGTTGTATAATTAATAGCCATATCTTATATAAGGGTCATCATTACTCTCCTCTTCATAAAGTAACCGTCGAACCAAGATCATTAGTCTTAAAACCCAAAAACTGATCACTCTTTATTTTCTTCCTAACCTCACTCATAATCATGTCTTCACCACCATCTGCTTCATCTTCTTCATCACCAAATCGTGATTATGATGGAGGAAACTATGAATCAGATTCAAATTCTCCGTCGGTATACAGTTCTCAATCTTCAGAAAAAACCACAACCCCTGAAAACCCTCTTATTCCTGAAAACCCTCCTGTTCCAAAACCCACATCTGAACCTAACCCAGCCCCTCGTGGTCGTCGTGTAAAGGTTCTTGCCAGAAAATCAGTGGCTTCTGGGTCACGTGCAAAATTTTTGGAGGCAATTCTACAGGCTGAAAAGGATAANATTTGTTCTAGTTGGGTCGGTAGTGGATGTTAAAGTGCCTAGTAGGCAAAGAAAATCAGAAAAAGGTTTAGTTCTTGAGGGAAAGGGATTTGGGGAGGATGGTACTACATTGACTATTTTTGGTCTCATTCCTGAGAAGGTTGGAGAAGATGTCATATAGATAGGGGAAGTGTAGTCGAGGAAGCAGCTGCAAGTCTAGCAAGCTTAAAGAAAGGAGTAGATGAACTTGGTTCATCTGGGGACGAGACACTGGCTGAAAAGCTAAGGAAACTGGGGGAGTCCTATAACCCCAAGAAAAGGAGGACTCAGAAGACCAAGAAGGCTTCTAGCCCAATTCCTTTTTTGTAGTTGATGATGTTCCTGTTCCTAAGGTGCGTGCTACACGTAGTGCTGTGAGAGAGGAAGAAGAACTATTTGAGAAGGCTTTTCTTGAGAGCAAGAAAAAGAGAGCTGCAAAGGGAAAGGCTAAAGTAGGAGAGCCTGTGGAGACTGTTGTTGTTGAAGAGGATACGATGGACCTGGTCCATCATGAGGAGCAGACTGCTCCTGTTGTGGTTGAGGCACCAAAATCGAAAAGGGCTAAGGCTTCTTCAAAGAAGTCAGCTAAAGTGTCTGCACACCTACAAGAACCGTTAAAAGGACCAGGTCCAAGGCAAGAAAAGTGAAGGTCATTGAAAAAAATGATGATAGAGAGTGGAGTGGAGAAGATGAGGGGGAAGTTGGTGAGGTGACTACTGACAGAATCACCTTGTTTGGTAAAATAACAATTCTGAAGGGAAAGTTGGTGAAGGATCTTGAGGAACCTGGGATGAGATACCTGCTGGACACACTGGATGTTCAGGGGTGGAAGAACATGGTTCTTCATATTGAAGGAAGGTTGCCTAGATCTGAACTGGTGGAGTTCATGGGTAATGCAGTGGTCAAAAACGGCAGGGTCACTACCACAGTCAAAGGAATTCAAGTCTCCTTTAGTGCTAAAGAACTGGGAGAAATTCTGCAAATTCCTGCTGAGGGCTACGAGGATTACACGAGGCAATGATGGCCTAGTTTGGATGGGATGGCCTCAGCAATCAATATTACCAGATTCTTCAGTGATAATGAAAGGGAAATTGAACCCAGGCCAGTCTACAAAAGTGAAATGAAGCCAGAACACAAACTGCTCTTCGAGTTTGTCATCAAGTTCGTGCTGCCAAGACAAGAAAGAAGGCACATAGCCAACTATATGGATCTGACCTTGATGGAATGTTTGTTTAGGGGTAAGCAGATAAATTGACCAACCTTCATCATCCAACTCTTGGACAGAGTTGTGAATGGAACAAAAGCACATGCGATTCCATATGGCTTTATTCTGACTGTTGTGCTTGCTCATTTTGATATTTCTGTGAAAAAGGATGAGATGGCTACTATCAAGGACTATTTTGGGAAGGATACTTTGCTGACTTGCGATTATAATGTCAATGTTCCTTCAGATGATCCTGGTTCATCTAGGAAGCAGCCTGTCAACAGCAAAGTTCGAACTCTGGTGCAGGAAAGCGAGATCAAGGATATGGAAATCCTTCGTTTGAAATCTCATTTGATTGAGGTTGAAGCTGAGCGGGATGCTCTCAAGGCTGAATTAGAAAAAGAGAAGGAAAAGAACGAGGGTGTTCTTAATCAGATGCTTTCTCTTCTACAAACCAAGACCACAACCTCCTCTGCACCTTCCCATCCTTAGGCTGTCCAGAGCTTCCAAAACCCCTCTTTAGACCAGTTGTTCTGTTTCTTTTGGTTTTATTCTGTTTTGCTCATGGTTAGGGCTGTTTTTTTTGTTTGTATGGTGTTTGGTGTACGTTCCTAATCAATGAATTTTTGCTGTTTTGTTATTGACTTGTCTCAATTTCTTAGATTGATTACATTTATTGGTTACTTATGATGATTAATCATGTTTGCACGTGCAGTTTCCTCAATGGCCATGAGTAATTGTTAACAACACTAGTGAGTTTATCATTTTGCAAACTTTTCGATGATGCCAAAAGGGGGGAGACAAGTGCTTTTATATTTCAAGTTATATTTATAACCTAATGAACCTGGTTTCTCTATGATAAATGTTTAAAAAAAATATACAAAGTGTTTGAGTTGTATACAGGGAGAAGCACAGAGTTTGTCATCATCAAAAAGGAGGAATTTGTTGACCCAAGTCACTGCATAGTTTTGAAGATTGACAAATGTCTGACCAGTTGAACCAGGTCCATCAGAGCATACACACTTGACCTGACGCGTTGGCACAGAAACCTTATATGCATAGTAGATGAATGCGATTGTGAAGTATCAATGAACAAGGAGAGTGTCTTCTAATGTGAAAAGGTTGCAAATTGATAAGAGAATAGAAGTTGAATTCAGCAAGGACAGTAACGAAGGAAGGAAGTTAAGTTTAATACGAATTCGTTTTCCCAGGTAGAGTCGTACCAGAACTGAACGACAAACTCAACAACTGACTTTATAAATAATTGAAGTATTCTTGCTTGAATCAAGAACGCACAAGTGCAGAAGTGAATCAAGATCTGAAAGCAAAATTCCCAGATATTTTGCAAGCAGAATTACCGTGCGACACAAAGGCTACAGACCAGCTAGAAGAACCAGTTCCATCTGTTTGTCTTAAAGTCTAGTAAGTTGTAGTAGGAGTTTTAATATTGTATCTTTTCAGCTTTCATAGAAGCAATTGTAATAGGTACGCATTGTTCAAGTTAGAGTTAACTTGAAGCTTGTAGAAATTAGCTAGGGGCTAGTTACTACAAATGGATTAGAGTTCGTCCTAGGATTACAAAAGAGTTTATTTTGTAAGTCTGTTTAGCTCAGAGTTTTAGTGAAGAGTTTGAGCAAATCCTACTGAGGAGTAGGTCGTGGTTTTTTCACCTTTTGAGCCAGGTGTTTTCCACGTAAAAATCTTTGTGTTTTTACTTTACTGCTTTTATTATTCCGCAACAGTAGTAGTTGGAACACCAAGAAGAACCAGGTTCTTCTATTAAGACAGCACTCGAAAATTGGGTACCACACAAAGTAACCTATCTTCTTGTGTGGTATTGACGTCTAAAACATCAGAGTTGCTTATGTTATTTAGCGAGCACAGACTATCATCTCTTGCTACCCGATTACTATGTTAAAGTTATTTACCTAAAGTGTTCTAATCCAATTCTAAGGCGTGTCCTATGTGTGCACTACCCGTCTCATGCCTATGGTCCAGAAGGCTTTGGATCTCTATTTGGGTGGTTCTAAACTCACTTAGGTTGCTCAAAATGATAAAAACTAATCGCGCGCACAAAACAAATAGGATTTCACATAACAACAAAGAGTGGCTCATGTTAGCCTCCACACATAAACAAATAAGCACACAGACTGATTTTCAGATTAAACAAAGGCCGATTTTAGAATTAGGACGTATTTGGGTTATTAAATCATATAGGCATGGTTCTTATGTGATTCTGATTAATATTTTCCAGGCAGTACTACAGCGTATAGGCAGGTTAAAGCATCGCAAGTCCTATAGGCATGATTTCTAATTGTTTGCGGAATGAGACAGCAAAAGCAGTTCGAAAAACTCAGAATTACCAGCATTGATTTATGGACAGGCTTTCTAGGCAAGTGACAGTATCATATATGCAGGATTTTTAATAGTTGGTGATAGATTTTATAGTCTTATCCCTATAGGCATGCTTTCTAAGGGAGGCAGCACAATGAAGCAGCAAAACTAGTTGATTAAGGTCCTATAATCATGATATCTAGATGGCAGCCTACTAAAGCAATAGAAGTGATTGACCAATTGATTAGTTGGAGTCCTTTAGGCATGGTATCTATATTAACAAAGCATATGTCATTACATCCTATAGGCATGCTGTCTAAATGCACAGTAATAACATAGAAACAAGTATAGCAAAAACTTAGACTAATGTGTTTGAATAGTGTACGAATGAAGTATGCATGATTCCTATAGCCATGATTTCTATTGATGTGCAGAAGTAAAGCAAGCTACACAACATAGCACGTGACCCTATAGGCATATTTTCTACCCCTTTCATTCAAATATTAGAATACCCCAGTCCCCTTTTATTTATCTCCTCAATATTCGTTATTACTAATTATTACAGGCACAAATGACATGGTATAAACCTAAATATAACTAGTTACAGAACGGAACAACTACAAGCCCAATAGAATAATTACAGGCCCAATGTAAAACAACACGGGGATGTCTCCAGGTCTTCAATGGTCTTAATGTTCGCACAACAGCAAACCCATGAACTGCTTACCATAGCAACCTGAGTTCCATACTCAAATCCAACATATATGACCCAACACTAGGCTTAACGAATGACTTACTTACCCAAACCATGCCACAATCAGCCATACATATGACAGAATACTCACAGGGTTAACCAAACAACTTAGACACTTGGTTTAGAGTTGTCGCTAATAATAGCTCTAGCCAGACATATAAACAAAATCGGGCTAAATTGAAAGGCACTCAAAGCACATACAAGGCAAGTTTATGCCTTTAATTCTAGCAACAATTAAGAGTGACCCGGTCGACTACCACAGAATAGTAGACCATTCCAAGGAGTTTCAAAATGAAGCATAATTCAAAATCAACCTAGGGAACATTAGATCAAGGTCTAGCAACTTCAGGCAAGAAGCAAACAAAGCACAACCATCATATGAAAACCCAAAGGAGTAAACTCATGACCATGTAATTGCTTAATGGAACAGGGAAAACTCTAGCATGCTGAACATTAATCATAGTATATGAGACATGTCAATTTTTAGAAGCAAGATAGGCTAGTATTGAATCTGATACTAGTTGGACATATATGAGAGGAGAGATTAGTTATGGGGTTTATCCTAAGGCCTCAAATAGTATTTAGGAGCACAAGATTGCATAAGTCTAAGCATACATTAGAACTTAAATGGCATGGAAGTAGGATTTAGCTAAATAGTACAACATCAGGGACTTAGCAAGTTGGGCAAAAATGACTTAACAAAGTCTGAAACACATGTTTCGATTTTTCACAAAGATACAAGACAAAGCAGGGAACATGCATTAGTTTACAAGTAATAGGGAAAGCAGATTTGGGCTAATAGCATGATCAGGAATTAACTCTAGAGAAATATTAAGTTGCACATAAATGACTCAACAAGAATTAGAACAGGTTCTGGGCATGATTCGACTTGTCACAAGAGTACAGAACAAAGTAAGAAGCTAAAATTACGATAAGCAACAATAATACGCATTCAAACATATACATTAGAGAAAACAAGCTTATGAAAATAGAATCAAGGCAACAAATAGGCAAATTCGTTTACTAAAAGGCATAGTGCCTTAAGAAGAGCTACAGAGCATACAATAGCATGTTGATTCATAAAAATCTCAAAGGCATAGATATGCAAAACAGAAACTCAAACGAAAAGAGAATGAAATTGCAAAGGTCAATAGGTACTTACCAGTTACAAGTTAACAAGCAAACAAACGAGAAGAGCAAATTCCAGAAGTAATTTGATTAACAGTAGCAAATAGCAGCAAAACCCCCAAAATCCCAGTGCATCAGAGTTCCCAAGGGTTATGAACCCCGGGCAGTGCTCGCACTGAGAAACAATACAATCGAATTCGAATGGCCTTGACTTTCAACCGGCCAAGATCTCAGAGTATAACGAGTGAGAATGAAAGAAGAAGAGAGTAACAGTATTTAATTTCAGTGAGTAAGGTATGTTCAAAAGGAATTAGGGGAGGGGTTTATATAGTAGTAAAATTGAAAGAACAAACATGGAAAAATAGTCGATTAAACACAAATAAGGAAAGAAAATCACACGCAATCGATAATAGAACAAGTAAAGGAAAACATTGAAATTTCAAACCCTAGTTTGACGAAAATCAAAGAATCGACCAAAGATCTTGGTGAATCGACCTCATATCACCTTGCCATGAATGTATAAGGATGAAATATCATCCAAATCTTGGAGAATAAAGACGATTGCACATAACTCAGAGCCTGGCACTTTGCCAAAAATAGGCAAGTACTAGGTGATACCAAAATCGTGTAACAGTCGAGCCCTCAAATCACCTCAAACAATATCAAAAACACGAATCGCACCCTCAATTCAAACCTATTGAAATTAAAATTTTAACTTCTACAAACGACGCGGAATCATATCAAATCACGTCCAATTGACCTCAAATTTTGCACACAAGTCACAAATGACATTACAGGCCTACTCCAACTTTCGGAATCGGAATCCGACCCCAATATCAAAAAGTTCACTCCCGGTCGAACTTTCCTAAAATCCAACTTTCTTCATTTTAAGCTTAATTCTGCTACGGACCTCCAAATCACAATCCAGACACGCTCATTAGTCTGAAATCACCCAATGGAGCTAATGGAACCATCAAAACTCCATTTGAGAGTCGTTTACATATAAGTCGACATCCGGCCACCTATTTTAACTTAAGCTTTCTACTATGAGACTAAGTGTCTCAATTAATTACGAATTCTATCCGGACCCGAACCGACTACCCCGGTAAGTCACATAACAGTAAGTACAAAATGAGCAATAAATGGGGGAACGGAGCTACAACTATCGAAAGGACCGGGCGGGTAGTTACATTTTTGTTGTTGTAATCATGAATACATGGCGCGAATACATGTGAATACATGCACGTACAGCTGGACTACCCTGATTTTTAGGCGCTTTTTGTTGTTGTACTCATGAATACAACAACGCGAATACAACGAATACACTACCGTAACAACTGAATAGTAACTATAAGAAGTAACTGTGTATATAGTAACTATAGAAAGTTAATAGCCACTAAACAAGAGTATTTTTTGAAAATTCCTCAAGAAAAAATCCTTTTAGATAGGTCCCTGGAGAAAGAGCCCAGTAGAACAACTACTGGCCCATTTGCAAATTCACCAGACAGCCCATTTATTAAATAATTTCAATCTCAGTTCCAAACATAATTTTCGATCAGATCTAGTAGGGTTTTAGCGATTAGGGGTTTTCCAAATATCCTGCTACCAAGACTCAAGTAGTCACTGAAATCCAGATAAGGTTCCAAAATATCCATAAAAATTCCATATAGATGCATTTCCATTGAAATTCTCTCCATCTTTTTCTATGGCTGCAAAATTCTCCACTGCTCTAGACATCCATTGCAGTATACCTTACACCTCAGACACAAAGCTGCCTTATGGATTCTCATCAAGATTATCCATCAAACGATTCACTATTCTTTGCAATTCTACTTCCAAATCTCCAAAACCTCCACCAAATGTTGTAGATTCTCCAGGAAAAAATCCATCTCTTTCTGAACAGCTAAAGCCACTTTCCAACACCATTCTTGATGACCCACCAAACCAGGCAAGAATTCTTTCTAAGCCAAAGTCCACTTGGGTGAACCCCACCAGGCCTAAACCTTCTGTGCTATCTTTACAGCGTCAGAAGAGGTCTTCTTACTCTTACAATCCTCAAATTAGGGACCTTAAGAACTTTGCCAGGAGGCTGAGTGATTGCCACTTCTCTGATGATGGTTTCTTGGCTGTTCTTGAAGATATCCCACATCCACCCACTAGAGATAATGCTTTGTTGGTGCTTAATAGCTTGAGACCTTGGCAAAAGACTCTTCTTTTTTTCAATTGGATCAAGACCAAGAATTTGTTTCCCCTTGAAACCATCTTTTATAATGTTGCTATCAAGTCTCTGAGGTTTGGGAGGCAGTTTCAGAAGATAGAGCAACTTGCTTATGAGATGATTGAAAGTGGGATTGAGTTGGATAATATTACTTATTCTACTATTATCACTTGTGCCAAAAGGTGTAATCTATTTGACAAGGCTGTGGAGTGGTTTGAAAGGATGTATAAGACTGGTTTGATGCCTGATGAAGTCACTTATTCTGCAATTTTGGATGTGTATGCTCAGTTAGGGAAGGTTGAGGAGGTGATGAGCTTGTATGAGAGAGGTAGAGCTAGTGGGTGGACTCCTGACCCTGTTGCTTTTGCTGTATTGGCTAAAGTCTTTGGTGCTGCTGGGGATTATGATGGTATTAGGTTTGTGTTGCAAGAAATGAAGTCACTTGAGGTGCAGCCTAATCTGGTTGTGTATAATACATTGTTAGAAGCAATGGGAAAGGCTGGGAAGCCTGGTTTGGCTAGGAGTCTGTTTGAGGAAATGGTGGAATCAGGGCTTCGCCCTGATGCCAAGACATTAACAGCACTGATCAAGATTTATGGGAAGGCAAGATGGGCTAGAGATGCTTTGGAACTTTGGGAAAGAATGAAGTCTAATGGATGGCCTATGGACTTTATTTTGTACAATACATTGTTAAGTATGTGTGCTGATCTTGGGTTGGAGGAAGAGGCCGAGACGCTGTTTGATGATATGAGGAGGTCGGAGCACTGTAGACTTGATAGTTGGAGCTATACAGCTATGCTCAACATATATGGAAGCGTAGGAAATGCAGAAAAAGCTATGGCTTTGTTTGAGGAAATGTCTAAAGTAGGGGTTGAGCTTAACGTTATGGGATGCACTTGTTTGGTTCAGTGCTTTGGAAGAGCAAAAAGAATTGATGATTTGGTTAAGGTGTTCGAAGCTTCAGTAGAGAGAGGAGTCAAGCCGGATGACAGACTTTGTGGTTGCTTGCTCTCGGTTGTGTCCTATTGCAAGGGCAACGATGCAGATAAGGTCCTTGCTTGTCTGCAACAAGCTAACCCAAGATTGCTAGCCTTTGTCAAGCTGCTAGAAGATGAGAGCACCAGCTTTGACATTGTGAAAGAAGAGTTTCGGTCCATACTGAGCAATACATCAGATGATGCCAGAAGGCCCTTCTGTAATTGTCTCATTGATATATGCAGAAACAGAAATCGGCCAGAGAGAGCTCATGAGCTTCTGTATTTGGGAACCGTATATGGACTATACCCAGGTTTACATACTAAGACACCAGAAGAGTGGCGATTGAATGTCCGAGCACTGTCAGTTGGTGCAGCTCAAACTGCATTTGAAGAATGGATGGGAACACTGGCTAGAATTGTGCAAAGTCAAGAACCCTTGCCAGAAGTGTTATCGGCTAATACTGGAGCAGGGACTCACAAGTTCTCACAGGGTCTGGCAAATGCCTTTGCTTCTCATGTGGAGAAGCTATCTGCTCCCTTCAAAAAGAGTGAAGAAAAGGCTGGTTTCTTCATTGCAACTCGCGAAGACGTAGTGTCATGGGTACAATCAAAGGCTGCTGCAACTACATAGATCATATTTCACCTAGTTGAGATCAGTAATTAGGAAATATGGGTTGGAATAAACTTGATTGATGTATGTTAGGTAACTGAAATTACGTAGCCATTTGCATTTAGAAAGTATTGAACTTATATGCATAAATATATCTGGCGTTCCTTTCCTGTTGTCCCATTTGTATGACGAATTTTACACAAGGGTATGAACAACAATTCTCTCTTCTGTAAAATGCATTGGTGGAAATACACCTCCAAAATACAGATTCTCGCCTAAAGCTCTGCGACTAAGCCACCAACCTGATTACAAGCACTTTGGCTCTAAAAAGTAGAGATGAGGAGGGACGCAAAAAAGAAAAAGAAAAAAGAAAAGAAAGAACGAAATTGAATGAATGAAAGTACCCTCTATGCAAAATCTAAAAAGGAAATAAATGAAATTATCCTGTTCCTTTCTTTTTAGGAGAGCAGTCCCAACTACAGAAGTTCTACTTTCAGTGAAGTAAACGTCCACTGAGCCTTCCCCAATATCTAGCACTATTTTTGGCTGTTTGTCAAGAGGATAAGCAGATCACTGTGCTTATGTTGACTTCAAACGATCCGCAAAACGCCCAAAAAATCCAGCTTCGTGGCTGTTCCCCAGATCTCAACTCAAAAAGATCAAAATTGCAGCAGCACACTATACATGGATAACAATTCTGGCACAGATGCCAGCAGTTGTAAAAACTCAGAGGTATTTGCCTGACGACTTCCAAATTCTTCCTTCAAGAGATATCACCATAACAGTAACATCGTCATGGTACTTCCTGCGGTCTCCTTGAGGGATATCCAGCAATTCATGAAAATCCATTCCTGCAGATGAAAATTAAAAACCTACTTTGAGAACAGGTGTCTGGCTTGTCCTAAAAGGATTCATATAGACAGCCCAGCATATGATAACCATGATACCAAATTTGATTACACTTTTTAATTGGTCCATATTTGGAGTAGATTTACACAATCACTAAGATCTATGCAAGGGCATGTAGAGAAAAGTAGCAAGTATGAAGCTGCCAAGGATGTTATGATGACAGATGGAACCTAAGCATTTATTAGTCTTCATATCCATAGCTTTTACGAAACATAGATAAGGATGCCACTAATAGTATTCCAGAAACCCAAGAGTGCGCACAATTGATAAGTGAAAGATGAGCTTAGGCTTAAGAGTGAGGGCATATAACTAAGATCACAGACATAGTAAGCCTGTGAAAATAGCTGCTAAAACACCTTGCATCACTGCAATATATTAGAAACATGCATTCAGGCATTGAAAGACGGCTTTCGGAATAGGCTTTTTGGTACTAGCTTGAGGAAGAGAAGGGATTTTGTATACTAGCTTAAGTAATGTTGTTAAGTAATGGCTTGCGCTAAAGGAACTGAGAGATGCCACGATCTTTAGTATTCCTGCTATCCCAAAGAGCGGGGAAGTAAAGAGGGAAAAAAAGGTGAAATAGCTAACGGAAATCACATAGTGCAACATAGTACTCTAAACCTCTTAAGTTTACTGAGTCGGCCAAAGCCATTTACAGTATAAGACATGGTGGCAAAGTGTTACCACCAAACTTAAGCATGACATTAATAGAGGCAGGACATAAACTAAGATCAAAGCCCCACTAAGCCCGTGAAATAGCTGCTACATACTTGCAACACAACATATTTGAAACATGCATTCCTTTTTAACACAACAAATGCAGAGATGAAGAGATTTCTAAGCTGTTGCACAGCAAACACAATCACAAAAGGCGATATAGTACTCAAGCTTCAAATTTTCGAATACGACCAGACCCATTGCAGCCAAAGGAAAGGATTGCATATGGGCAATTGGTTGCTTGATGCCTTGTAATCACACTATCATTTTTCCAAAAAAATAAGCTAGCTTGTTTTGGTAGTAAAAACAGGTGAAACAAACACTTCATGAAAACTCAAACGGAGTTTACAAGCTCAGCTTTGGGAAACTTCTGACAGATGCCACCAAAAAACAGCACACAACTGCATAAGTTGCAGAAAGCAAGGGAAAAGGAGAAGACTTTCGAGGCCTGAAATTGGTTTATTTCTAAATTTGGGATTACAGTGTCCTGGAATGTTAAGCAGAAGATGTGAGCTTGCTCTCAAAAAGAAAGAGCTTGGGCTTTTTCCACGGGGGCAGGACCATCACTAAAAATAAAGAGCATCAGTGGAGGAAAACCCCTTTTTTTCTTTTGTAGGAGACATTGTCAATACTCATCAAACCCAACCATCAAGGTGAGGTATGATTAGTTTGAGCAGACCTGCTCCATATAGCTCTATGATTTTTGTAAAATAGTTCAAAACAATACTTTAGAAAATAAGGGAATTTTATAAGTAGCTAATTCCAAAACTAATCAGCACTGCAAATGATAATATTAGAAATTAAACTATGGCACAAAATTAGCCGCTGAATTAAAACAAAGCAATATTAGACATAATTTTATGTTACTGCCTACGTTATCCGAATGGTAAAATGTAGTTGTCCCCACCTAATAAAGTGAAACATCTGACAGATAACAGCAAAATGTGTAAGAGGACCAAAAGATCTGACAGATTTTCCAGATAAAATTTTCATGCAAGAATTCAAAGTACTCAGCAATAAATAAACATCTCAACCTCCATTGCATAGCGAAGCATAAAATTAAATGGAAGGTTACATTTTTATCCTTAACTCCACACAGGGAGAATGGACAGGAATATTACCAGCTTTCTTGGCTGCACGGAACAAAAGCTCCTCAATCAGGTGTTGAGCAGGATCCCCATCTGGAAATTTCTCCATGAAATTCTCAACAAGAGAGACCACCTCCTCATTGCTCAAGTATTGGTATAGGCCATCAGAGGAGAGAACCAAAAACTGATCACTTGGACAGAGTCTATGGTGACGCAACGAAGGTGTACAAGATATGTAAGGAGCATGGCCAATGTACACATTCCGAAACATTTCTAGCAATGCATCGTTGAATTTAGGCTGTACGAACATATAATCAAAAATATTATGGGGATTAGCAACAAAAATATTAAAAAAAAATTATGTAGCTCAGAGTTATGCATCCAAAAAACTGAAAGCAGATATGATTCAAGTCTCCGCATGAAAAATCAAAGATATGTATCATACAGCAGATAGGAAACGTCAAAGTTGGCAGTAGCACAAGATGGCAATATGTCCAAGAGAGTATACTGTATGCCGTTCCAAAAGATATTATGTGCCTCCAAACTGTAAAATTTGATGCAAAGGAGGAGATTTTGGGACTAAGCACCAGGATGAAGAAAGAGAAATGAAATCCAACCTGTTTGAGGAAGCCAGCACCGAAAGCACGAGTGACCTTCAGACGACCTTTTACTCTATCATTAACAATGCAATTGTTGTCATCTGGGTGCTCACTCTTAATTCTAATAATTTCCTGATATTGTCAAAGGCAAAAAATCAGTTCAAAAAGCAAAGATTGTTAAAGCATAAACAGAAAGATATACTATAAGCATAGCAAGTAATATTATAGTAAAACAGCATCAGAAGATTAGTTTCACTGTTAATGTTCTAAAAACATAAAACTAACATAGCACAACAACGTCGAACATAAAACATCCACCTCATAGCAGGGAGGCAAAGGGGGGAGTCACCATACTAACTCTTGAATGTATGCAAAACATATTAGGAGAGGTAGACTAATGAGCACAATTTGAAGAGTCTATAAAAGCCTACCATCCTGCTTCCTTATCCACACCCCTTGTTTTTCCGCTTTTATTTTTAGATTACAGATACAGGATAACCATGCAAGCCAACTTTCACGGGATTGCATCAACAAGTCTATTCATATATAACAGAGGCTCTCTAAATTAAGTTGTACAAACACAAACTGGTTCGCTTGAATAATGCAGACCTCTGGTTACTGGAGCAATATATCCCACTGCCTAGCTGGCAAGGTTTCTGCTAAGTCTTCCAAAACCTCATTGTATTTGTAGTGAACCTAATTTAAATTAGTGGAAGAGTCCTTCTCCAGGGGGAGGGGATGAGATGCGCTTAAATCGAGCGATATGGATAGGTGAGGATTCATATAACTGACCTCAAATTGCTAGGAAATAGAGCATAGTTGTTCATGTTGTTGTTGTTGGAAGTGTCCCTTCTCTAACTGCTTAAACTTTTAGGCAAAGCAGTTAAGGCATCCAGTAATATTGCAAGAACCGGAGCCCGTTTTAAAAAGCGGGGGTACCAGCTTTTACCTGGGGCAGGGGAAAAGTCTTCAGATGTGGAGAAAGCCCCACTATTTTTCTACGCTTAAACGCAAAAGTTGCACTTCCTCCATTCCAATTTATATGAAGGCATTTGACTGGTGCAAAGCTTATGATATTCATTTGACTTATCTAAAATATAAGTAGTATTAGAAGAAAAATAAGTGATGGTTAATAATTTAGTTTGATAAAGAAAGCAGTGGATCAAAGTTAAACTTTTGAATAATTTAATGGAAATTCTTGAAAGTAGTGAAATTTGGATAAAAATTGAATGGTGCCAAACATTCAAGGACGTCACAAAATGAAAAGAATGTCATACAAAATTGAACCAGAGAGAGTAATAGAGTAAAAAAATCCGAATTATATAATCAATATATAGATTTGAAGAAAGTCTAAGGTAAAAAACTTGTTCTTTTTATTCAAACATGGAAAGTCATTGCTGCTCATATTTTATCCTCTTCTTCACCTTATGTTTTATTTTCTGTTGTCATTCACTCATTCTTCTTTTCCTTTCTTTTATTTTATTTTACACTTGTACTTACCTTTTATTTTAATGGAAACTAATAAAATCCATATATGCAATGAGAGGCCCATAACCAAAGAGGTCAATAAGGCGCTAACCAAGGAAGCCACTACATTAAATCAACCAACTTGCAACCAAATACTATTGCAAGAATTATTTATCTAACGTTAAATGTCAAACATTTAATCAAGCAGCATAAATAACTGAATGATTAATAGAAGGAGAACCAAGGAACCTTACTTCTTCAATACTAGTACTATGATCAGTGGATAATTGCAATGCAGTCAGCTTCATAGCCTGAACAGGTGCCTCGTTTGTCACCTTAGTCTCCTCATTGCAGGCACTTGTGGATTCTTCAACAATTCCCTCAATAGTCGACCCGCTATTACACCGACCTTTGGGTTCTGAAGCAGAACTAACCTCGTCAGGCTCATATTGAGCCACAATAGCACGACTATCTCCTACATTCATTACATACACATCTTCATCTCTCATTAAAGCAACCAACAAACAAGAACCCATTAGTGCAAGCTCCGGATATCGATCAAGAACTTTATCTGTCATATCCAAATACGCCAGCTCAGTAACTTCAAGAGCCCTGGACATTGCCCTCAAAACCAACTCATGATCAACCGGACCCGTCTTTCTCCTCCTCTCACTTCTACTAGTCGTTTCCTCCTCAACTCTACTCTCCTCCTCCACTTCGACTTTCTCCTTAGTGTCCAATCCAAATTTCCAAGGGAACAATTTCTTACTCTCTTTATGCTTACTTAACAATCCATGTTTCAACTTGGACAACAGCAACGACCTCCTATTAACTGCTGAACCTGCATTATTTACACTTAATGCATCATCTACTGAAAATGCAAATCTATCTGAACCTGAAAGATCAAGACCATCTTCTGTTTCCTCTTCTGCTAAAAATTCCCACAATCTCCTCCTCCTAACTTCTATCTCCCCTGATTGAAAAGTCACCTTCTTTGACTGCCCTCTATCCACCTCATTCTCACCTTCTTCTCCTCCACCAACCTCTCTAATAGTTGGCTCAGGTGCTGGATTCGAATTGGGTAAGCTCGAATCCTCAGCAATCACTTCATTTTCAGAACTTAGAGTTCCTGCCCCTTGTGGGTTGTTACTATTATCATCACTGTCCCAAAACAAACCCTCTAATTCTTTATACATAGCTTTGTAAAGATTACTCATCAAAAACTCAGGGGCATCAGGGCCATTAAACCCATCATATATCCCAACAAATAGCCAGCCATGCTCCTCCGATACAACCACATGCACACGATCCTCCCCCGCTTTACCTAGAGCCCATTGGACATTGGATTCACTGCTACCCATATCCGAATCACGTGTACACTCTGCTGCTGCCGCGGCCGGAATGTCCTTTCTGAAATTCCTCACCGGCACAACCCACGGCCGTTTCTTCTCCGAGAAATTCCTGTAGAAGGCTTTTCTAATTCCCGAAATGCCCTTCTTCCTCTTCTTTTTTACATAAACGCCACCCAGTGGAGCAGAGAAGGGTACTTGGTTACCTCCGCCGCCATCTGAGCCGGCGGTAGCGTCAAGCGGACCGGACAGTGCTCCACGCTCGATTGGACCGGACATGAAAAAAGTCCTCTCCATTGGACCGGACGGCTCGGCGCCGACTCCACCTCGAGGCACCGGTTGAAGCGGCAAAGCACTAAACGACGACGTGCTCTCGAATCCATTTACAACACTGCCCCTAACATTATTAAAACCCACAACACTATCATTGCCAGGGGCATCGTCGTAAAAATTGTCAAGTTGAAGGACAGTTCTAGGAGTAGAAGTGTTAGCACTGACGGAAGCCCCAGAAATGGCACGAAAACCGATTTCAGTTGCACCGGGTGGTCTAGGCCTCGGAAGAGGAGGAGGAGGAGCCGGTTCATCAAAGCGTAACGAGTGAGAAGGCGAAACGAATCGATCTGAGTGAGTAGGAGAGATAAACCGAGCGGATGACCTCACATAACAGAAGGAATGGCCGAGGGTTTCATCAAGCGGTTCACTCCCGGTGAAGATCACCTCCGGTTCACCCCGGTTCACCGCCGGGTTAAAACACGGAAACAGTTGTGAAAACCCTCCTCCCATCACATTCGATTCATTTCCCCTCCCCCCACCCCCATAACTCTATATATATATATATATATATATATCTTAGTTCCAACTCCAGAAACAAAGAACCTAGTGAAAATGGAAAACTGGGTTTTTGTTTTTTGAAATAGAGAGATATATAGTGAGAGAAAGCTATATGTATGTAGAGTTTTAGAGAGAGAGAGAGAGAGAGAGGGAGTGGAGTAGTTTTTTGTACTGTTTTTGCGGGCTGATGAAGTTAAAAGGGGAATATAATTTGAAAAAAAGGAACCAAAAGAAAGAGAAAAAAGAAAAAGAGAAGAAGAAGACGACTGCTATTCCTTTTTTTATTTGTTTCAGTTTTTCATTTCACAAAGAGCAAAAAGCTCGATTATACGAGCTTCATATTTTCGGTTTCAACTCCGAATAAATATTTTCGTTATATATTGGGACTGAATCGTAGTAATTGTTAGATCGAAGAGATAGAACAGAAGATAACTCTTTGAGAAATGTTTTCACAAACCTGACAATGTGGTTTTGAGAGTCCACGTAGGAAGCCAGGTGGTAGATTTATCGTGAAATGACAATATTGGGTATAGGGAAATAGGAGAATGACGGATGCGGACACGAGAATGTGGGGATTTAAAGAAAGGAGTAGGGTCAACGTGGGGAATCGAGGGACATTTTCTGTCTTTATGGAGTGCTTTTGTCTTTATCGTTGTTTTTTGGGTCTGACTACCGGTTTTTGCTTTGTATTTTTGTTTAAAGGAAAAAAAAAAAAAAAAAGGTTAAGTCCAAATTGATACCTACTATTTTGAGTCGATATCGTCTATGACAGTAGAACTGAGCTGTTCTCATAATAATATTATGACTACTTTACCCTTTGAGATTGTTGTCATTGATTCTTTCACAATGTTCGGTTATATATCTTTTATTATCCCCCCTCTCATTTTTCAACCTATGGATAAACTCATGTGCTAAGATAATATTGTCAACAAGGCAAAAGCTTATGTAATGATACATTAGAATAGATATAAGTCCAAGAGTTACTTTTGAAAATGCTTTTGTTAGTTGAATTATGCAATGTGTTCACCTCAAAAATTGGTGTTAACAATTATATTTAATTTGTGGTTCTAAAAATATGTGATTTATTTCAATACTAGTAAATAAGCAAGAAATACTATGTATAAATAAGAAGAATATGATAACCAAACCAGTTTTGTCAAAGGAACGGGGACCTCGAGCTCGATAGTCGGGTCTCAAGGTCAATTAGTAGCAACAAAGTATGAACAATAAAGTTGAAGAATAATCCTGAGCACAGTAAACGAGAAAAGCAGACTAGAATGTTCTATAGCAGTGAATGATGATGCTTACAAATGATTGGAGTCCCCTTTATATAGGAGGGGAAAATACATTTCTATTTACAGTCAAAGATATTATTGGTACAGTTGTATAACCGCCTAGTACGGATTTGTACGCACCAATCCTGAGATTTACGCCTTGACCTATGCGCACTTGAGAAATTCCCGCTTTTTCTTGACTGTCATCGATTTTGCACTGTCTCGAGGTAGGCCGTGTCGGGCCTTCGATATGTTCTCTCGAGGTATGCATTCTGAGATCGGTCTCGAACCTTACTTCGAGTCTTCCGAGCTCGGGCTCGGAACACAATAGGGACTTCAAAATCAGACTCCTCTGATTTTAGTCGTATACATATAGTTCTCGCGTTTCTTAGAATGAAATGATTAGAAACAATTTGAATTCCCGAGGTCCTTGATGATTATATCATTCATATGACATATGCGTTGAAATGATCGAAGCGTCACATCGGTTTTCTTCCCCAAAAGCATTGAGTGCATGTCAGAGCCGGTCGGCCACAAGTATCAATGAACAGTCGCTGCCTTTCTCTATATATACTTTTTCACTCTGCAATACTTACTTTCCTCTATAAGCTTCCCTTTCTCCACCACTTCTTCCGTCATATTAGCCCAAAACCTCGCCGGTTTATTGATTTTCTCCTTCTTTTTCTAAAGAAACTATGGACAAAACTTCTAAATCCGTTCCTCAGAAAGAAGGAACCTCCACTTCTACTTCCCGTCAGGCCGATGGTAAACCGCCGGTGCTTAATGAGATCGTGTCGAGCAATTTTTCTTTGAAGAAAGACTTTACAATAGAGAACCCTCCCGATGTCCCCGGCCGTCGAGAACACGCATCGAGGTATATAAGATCCATCGAGGAAAGATACCTCGAAGCTGTGAGGAGAGGGTGTAAATGGGAGAAGGAGGTCGTTCTGCAAATACCCTCTCACATATCACGACCTATGTAGAGGTATTCCTGAGCGTTTACACATACCCCTTTACACTGGGTCCCTTCGACCCGCTCGTGCTCGAATTCTGCCAAAAATATCAAGTTACCCTGGGCCAGATTCATTCATCCTTCTGGCAGATCATACTAATGATGAGGTTCTTCGCTGAAAAGGCTGGGATCGAGTTCACCCTCAGCCACCTCATCCGATTATATCGACCTCAATGTTTTCGAGGTTTAATCAAACTCCAATGCCAATCTACCAAGTCCTTCTTCGCCAGTAACGACGAAGTCAGGGATCGAGGTTAGATGAGCCGGTTTATGCGGGTGAGGACCATCGACGTTATTCCTAAGGAGTTCCTTCTGTTCCCCGAGAAATGGAACTTCGAATTTGTTTTATTTCTTTTTCATAATTTTTGCTGAAATTCGCATAATTCTTCCTTTTCCTCTCCCAAAGCGGTCCCGTGGATGCCTAATGCAGTCTTCGACCTCTAGGACTGGGCTCGCGAAGTGGCTACTACTTCATCATACGACAAACGCAAGTGGAAGGATTTGTCGAAGGGCAAATGGGAAGCAAAACATCACGGTACGTGTTATAATATTTCTTCCTTTAATAAAAATACCTTTCTTCATGTGACCTAATTCCATTGTCACAGGTATTGGCGATTTCTCCGAGATGTGGCCGCCCCCTCTCGGGGAGAAAGAGGGATCATCGGATCCAGAGCCATAGAAGGATAATAATAAGAGAAAGAGATACTCGAAGAGCGAGGATACTCAAAGCAAAGCAGAGCCTTCTCGGAGGCGCAGAAAAAATGTTGTCATCAACGAGGATTTTGACTTTGTCCGCCGGTCCATGGATGTTGATGACGACGAAGTGGAGGGTTCGACGTTGGTGACTCGAACCAGAATGTCTTCCTAGGCTATTAAGCCTGCTGAAGCTGAGGCTCCTAGCCTCGAAGGAGGAGTTTCAACAGATAAAAGGGACGAAGGCCCTTCATTACCTGACTTGGTGACTGCTTCTCAGACTTCGGGAAATACTCCGAAGGGAGCGAGCTTCAAATATCCTCTACCCAATCAGAGCGCCTCGGGTGATCTCCCTGAGGCCGTGACAACAGGTCATTCACAGTCATTTCCATCCTTTTTCAAAGATGCTATAAGGGACGCTCAGAACCTAAAGACGCCTGAGTTAGGCGGAGTCCCGAGTGAAAACGAACTCTTCCAGGGTTGCTTTACTGGGGTCGATGAAGCCAAACCAGCGGATGCGAGCTCAATATTCGAGGAGGCTCAACGTCTTTGCTCAATTGTAAGTTTTTAATAGCACTATAATTTTTCCAACTTCATTCTTTCTTCTTTTGCCTGATCGATCTTTCCTTTCTGCAGGCCTTCGACAAATTTAAGACTGAGTTGTGTCACTCCGAGCTAGAGAAGAAGGTAACCTTAGTTCTGAAAAAATATGGACTCCCTCTCCCGTCTTCGGAGGCTAACACTTCGATATCTCAGTTGCAGCAAAAGGTGGAGATGCCGGAACGCCTTCGGGGTGAGGTCGACCACGTCAACTCTGAATGCAATGAATAGAAGGCACAGATGGACATCCTTGTTGCGGCAAAAAAATATGCATTGACAAAGGTATCTGCCCTTGAAATTCAGCATCGGAATGCTCAAGAGAGCAATTCGGTTCAGGTGGGCAGGATAGCCGAGCTCGAGGCTGGTCTCACGAAGGCCAAGGACGAAGTTGAGAAAGCCCATACTAAAGCCAAAGAAATACAAACCAAGGCCGACAAGACGGTGTCCATCTATTTGAAGGATGCTGCTGATGCTCAGATGGAATGGATTGGGGCCTCCAACCGGGAGAAAAGAAGCAACGATTATGTCCGATGCCGATCTCGGAGGGAAACCCTCGAAGAGATCCATGCTAAGGGCTTTGATCTCTCCAGGGAGATAGAGCAAGCCAAGGCAGACGAAGCTGATGCCATTCGTTCTTTCCTCCGATGATGAAGTTGATGTTAAAGATGATAAAGAGGAGGCCGACGAGGAGGCTTCCGGGGAAGAGGCTGGTCCTGAGGGGTTTGATGGAGATAAAGTCCCCGAGGGGGAAAAAATTCCCGAAGGTCAGCCTGCCGAAGATCAAGCTGCCGAAGACGTAGTGTGCTACCTCCGAGCAAGTGACCCCGACGATAGACTAGGCCTTTTTAAATTTTGTGTAAGGCTCCCTGTGGGAGTATTGTAAATGTACTTTTGTACCATTATCCAAATATAAAGAAATATTTTGTTTCATCTTTGTGTTGTGCTAATTTCCGACTTGTATTTGCCTTTGAGATTTGTTGTTGACGATCAGTTAGATGTATTGGACTTAGAATATAAAACCCTAAGGTTTTTGTGTTTTGATCGATGATCGATAGTAGATGACCACTTAAGGTCCGATATTCGAGCTAAGCTTTAGCTCGATACTTTCGACTCCGAATTGGGTAAGGTCTCGAGCACTGTGTGCTTCGGCCTTTAAGTTCTTTCTAAGTATCGACCCTTAGGCTTTAAAACATCGGTCCGTAGGCTCTTTTAAGTTGGACCTTTGTCTATTTAAATTGGACCTTAGGCTCTTTAGATTGACCCTTAGGATCTTACATATCGGCCCTTAGGCTCTTACACATCGTCCCTTAGGCTCTTTTTAGATTGGGTCAATTTGACCTCTAAGATGGCTAAATTTTCCCCCTTTTTGGCTAAAGACTTGTAAAAAATTTGTTATGCCTTGGCATGTTTTTATACTCATTCGAATTTTCGACGGTTAGATTATGGGACCTTGTTTGTAAGTCGATGTGCAATGACGGTTGAGTAACTCTTGACGTTTTCTCGAAGGCTGATATTTTTGAAGCCTTCACATTATTCGGAGCTGATTTTATTGAAGCCCCTTTGCTTTTGCCGAGGGTAGCCTGATTTAACCGGTTTTTTCGAAGTATTTGAAGGTCTTTAGTTTTATGGCGGAAGTCGGACGTCTCCGAGCCGCATTATTTCGGCCGTAGCCTTTTTATATAATTGTAGTCTTTTATATGGTTGTAGCCTTTAGTCCCCAAGTAAGATGGCCTTGGCATTAATATCGAGGGGATGCCTTTTTAAAGGTCTTATAAGTTCATGTATGCCTCATTGAGGTGTTATAAGTTCGAGTTTGCCTCATTGAGGTGTTATAAGTTTGAGTTTGCCTTATTGAGGTGTTATAAGTTCGAGTTTGCCTCATTGAGGTCTTACATGCTCGAGTTTTTGATGGCTCGACATGTTGATTGTCGATGATAGTCCCCGAGTATTCGAGTATATTTGGCCTTTGAGCCGTTAAATGTGAAAATAGTAGACTTCTTTGAGGCACAAAAATGTTTCGATATAATAAGAGTGCTTCTTTGAGTAATCGATACATGCGTACATGTTTTTGGCATCAGGGGCTCGACTATTATATATGGACACGGTTCATTTGACCATTTGGCCCATTACAACATTCTCCTATCGAGGCTCTACTTGGCATGACTTGTTTTCTGCGAAAATGCAACCTCCGAGGGTGATGCCCCCCAGTATTTGAGGTTGATAGAAAAGAAGCCTTGAATACTTGTTGAGTTTTCCTTAGGTATCATATAGGTGTTGTCTCGTTAAAAACCTTGCCGATAAAACCCATTTGGGATAAAACCCGATCTAAGGGAAAAATAGTGCAACACATGCTTTAAAACTCAAGGTCTTCAAGTTGAAGGGTGCTTCAATATCTCCAATCTAACACCTGTAAGGAATTAGTATAAAATATAAATGAAAAAGGGAAAAGGTCATACCTCGGCAATAATAACGTTTGAGCAACGATATATTCCAATTGTTTGGTAGTTGCTCGCCTTCCATTGTGCCAAGTTTGTAGGATCTTTTGCCTACAACTCCGAGGACACAGTACGGTCCTTCCCAATTAGGGCCTAGTTTCTCTTCACTTGGATTTCGAGTATTGAGGGTGACTTTCCTAATAACTAAGTCCCCAACTCCGAAGTAGCAGTGGTTCGTTTTTCTGTTGTAGTACCTTTCGATCCTTTGTTTTTGAGCGGCCATTCAAACTAATGCATCCTCACACCTTTCATCTAAAAGCTCGAGGGAGGTGTTCATGGCCTCGTTGTTTGAGTCCTCAGTGGTATGTTGAAATCTGACACTCGGTTCCCCGACATCGACTGGGATCAATGCCTCGAAACCATATACCAAAGAAAACGGGGTCTCCTCTGTGCTCGACTTCGATGTTGTTCGATATTCCCATAGTACCTCGGGCAACACTTCTTTCCATTTCCCCTTCGCATCATCTAACCTCTTCTTTAAGTTTTGGATGATGGTTTTGTTTGTGGACTCGACTTGACCATTTACACTTGGGTGATAAGGTGTTGATAGGATCCTTTTGATTTTATGGCCTTCAAGGAATTTTGTTACTTTGCTGCCAATGAACTGCTTCCCATTGTCGCATGCTATCTCGGAAGGAATCCTGAATCGACATATGATGTGGTCCCATATGAAGTCTATGACTTCTTTTTCTCTTATCTTCTCAAAGTCCTGTGCTTCTACCCATTTTGAGAAGTATTCAGTCATAAATAAGATAAATCTAGCTTTACTTGGCGTCGTTGGTAGGGGGCTGACGATGTTCATCCCCCATTTCATAAATGGCCACGGGGATAGAACTGAATGGAGTTGTTCTCCAGGCTGGTGGATCATTGGTGCGAACCTTTGACATTTATCACACTTTTGAATGAACTCATTTTTATCTTTTTCCATGCTATCCCAGTAGTACCCTGCTCTGATCACCTTTTGAACCAAAGAATCGGCACCAGAATGATTCCCACAAGTGCCTTCGTGGATTTCTCGTATCATATAATCAGTGTCCCCCGGTCCCAACCATACTGCCAGTGGTCGGTCGAAGGTCCTCCTATATAATGTTCCATTCTCGTTGATGAAAATCGGGTCGCTTTGGCTCGGAGGGCCCTCGATTCCTTTGGGTCTGTGGGGAGCTTCCCATGTTTCAAGTAGTCGATGTACTTGTTCCTCCAATCCCATGTTATACTTGTCGAGTTAATTTGTGCATGACCCTCTTCGATCACCGACCTCGATAGTTGTACGACAGTCCCGGAACTATGTCATCTTCTTCAACAGATGACCCCAAGTTTGCGAGCGCATCGACCTCGCTATTCTGTTCTCGAGGTACATGGACCAGGGTCCACTCTTTGAAGCAATGCAATGTCACTTAAAGCTTGTCTAAGTACCTTTGCATTCTATCTTCTCGAACCTCGAAACTTCCATTCGCTTGTCAAAAGGGAATCACATTTTGCCTCGATGACCTATGCTCCCAGGCCTTTGGCTAGTTCGAGACCTGCAATCATGGCCTCATACTCGGCCTCATTGTTAGTCTATTTCGAAGTTTTTATAGATTGTCTAATGGTGTTGCATGTAGGCGATTTTAGAACTATACCGAGCCCGGACCCTTTCACATTCGAGGCACCGTCAGTGAAGAGGGTCCATACCCCCGATGATGTGCCTGTTTTTAACAAGAGTTCCTTTTCTACTTCGGGCATGAGGGCAGGCGTAAAATCGGCCACGAAGTCCGCCAAAATTTGAGACTTGATAGCCATTCAAGGTTGATACTCGATATCATACCCTCCGAGTTCGATGGCCCATTTAGCCAATCGGCCCGATAATTCGGGCTTATGCAAAATGTTTCGAAGTGGATATATAGTTAATACACATATATGATGACATTGAAAATATGGTTTCAACTTCCTAGATGCACTTATTAATGCTAGGGCTAATTTTTCTAAATGCGGATATCTGGTTTCAGCATCTCCTAGGGTCCGAGTTACATAATAGACAGGAAATTTCGTACCTTACTCTTCTCAAACCAACACGCCACTTACCGCTACCTCGGATATGGCTAAATATAAATAGAGCATTTCATCCTTCCTTGGTGTATGAAGCAAGGGTGGGCTTGAAAGATACCGTTTTAATTCTTCTAAGGCTTGTTGACACTCCGGGGTACATGCGAAGTCATTTTCTTCTTAAGCAGAGAGAAGAAATGATGGCTCCGATCTGAAGACCTCGAGATGAATCGACCTAAGGCAGCTATCCGCCCGGTCAGCCATTGCACGACTTTCACATTGTTTACTATGGTGATTTCCTCGATGGCTTTGATTTTTTCGGGTTTGATTTTGATCCCCTTGTTCGAAACCATGAAACCTAAGAACTTGCTCGAGCCGACTCTGAAAGCGCACTTCTCGGGGTTGAGTTTCATGTTGTACTTTCTTAAGATATCAAACATTACCTGCAAATGGGTCAAATGGTCCTCTGCGCGCAGGGACTTAACTGGTACGTCATCAATGTAGACTTCCATAGATTTGCCTATTTGATGTTCGAACATCTTATTAACTAGGCGTTGATATGTTGCTCCCGCATTTTTTAGCCCGAAGGGCATTACATTATAGCAATATGTACCATACTTCGTGATAAAAGAAGTCTTTTTCTGGTCTTTCGGGTTCATTTGAATTTGATTGTACCCGAAGTAGGCGTCGAGAAAAGTAAGGATCTCGTGGCCAGCCGTGGCATCGATCAATCGATCGATGTTGGTCAATGGGAAGGAATCTTTAGGGCATGCTTTGTTCAAATCCTTGTAGTCTACACACATTCTAAGTTTATTCCCTTTTTTGGGGACTACCACTACGTTAGCTAGCCATTCAGGGTATTTTACTTCCCTAATGGATCGTATTTTGAGAAGTTTTGTTACCTCATTTTTGATGAATGCATGCTTTACCTCGGACTGAGGTCTCCTTTTTTGCTTCACCGGTTTGAACCTGGGGTCGGCACTTAGTCGATGGGTGGTTATCTCTGGTGGGGTCCCTGTCATATCTAAGTGGGACCAAGCGAAGCAATCAATATTATCAATAAGAAATTGAATGAGTTTTTTCCTGAGTTCGGGGGTTAATCTCCTTCCCAGGTATACTTTTAGTTCCAGAAGATGCTCGATCAATACGGCATGCTCGAGTTCTTCGACTGTGGACTTCGTTGCATCTGATTCCTCGGGGGAGATGAAGGTTCTATGGGTGAGGAAATCTTCTTCGTCGTCCTCGACCCCCTGTTCGTCGGGCTCCTGCCCCTCGGGCTCAACCGAGGGTATGGGCTTTGATTGCTATTTGGCTACCTATTTGTCTATTGACTTCTCCGAGGTAGATGGTGTCGATACCGGTGCCAAGTCGTGCACTGCAAACATCTCCTTAGCTGCATTCTTCTCTCTATATATTGTTTTCACGCCATCCTTTGTAGGGAACTTCATCATTTGATGAAGAGTTGATGGCACTGTCCTCATGCTATGGATCCATGGCCTTACAAGTAGAGCATTATATCTCATGTCACCTTCGATGACATGAAACTTGGTGTCTTGTATGGTTCTGGCCACGTTGACTGGGAGGATGATTTCCCCCTTTGTTGTTTCACTTGCCACGTTGAATCCATTCAGGACTCAAGGGGCGGGTATGACTTGGTCGAACAGCCCGAGATGCTCCACGACCCTTGATCTGATTATGTTTGCTGAGCTACCTGGATCCACGAGAACACGTTTAACTTGAACTTTATTTATAAGGATAGAAATTACCAGTGCATCATTGTGAGGCTGATATAAGGCTTCGATGTCTTCATCGCTGAATATAAGAGTGTCCTCGCGTATGTAATCCCTAGTCCGCTTTTCCCTTGTGATGGATACTTTTGTTCGTTTGAATATGGGTCTCTGTGGGACGTCGACTCCTCCGATGATCATGTGAATGATATATTGGGGCTCTTCTGGTTCATTCTTCTTGTTTGCATATCTCTCTCAAAAATGGTTCTTGGCCTGGTCACTGAGAAATTCTCAGAGATTCCTCTCATTGAACAATCAGTCTACCTCCTCTCAAAGCTGTCTGCAGTCCTCGGTCCTATGACCATGGGTACCGTGATATTTTCACATCACGTTGGGGTTCCTTTGACAAGGATCGGTCTATATGGGCTTGGGCCATCTGGTGTCTCTAATCTTACCAATAGCATATACGATGTCTGAGGCATCGATGTTGAAGTTGTATTCTAACAATCGGGGTGCCTCCATCAGTCCCGAGTGCCTATCAAACCCGGTCTTGCTCATGAATCCCCGAGAATTTTGTCCTCGATCCGCTCTTCGATCGTTTCGAGGTATGTTATGCCTCGAAGTGTTTCTTTGGTCTTCGATGTACGTCTGATACCTTTCCTTGGTCGGCTTGGCTCCCTTTCTGCACTCCTCGATTTCTTTGCTAGTAAACTGCTTGGATAAACTGAACCCGAGGGGGCTCCCAACTGGTCATCCTCGACCCTAATTTTTGACTGGTACTTGTTGTGCATATCCGCCTAAGTTACGGTGGGATACTCGATCAGGTTCTGCTTCAGCTGCCTCGAAGCTATTGAGCTTCATTCATTCAGCCCCTGAGTGAAGGCTTGTACAACCCAGTCATCGGAGAATGGTGGTAATTCCATTCGCTCCAACTGGAAACGGGAGATGAACTCCCTCAACATCTCGTTCTCTCTTTGATTGATTTTGAATACATTAGACTTCCTCGTTGCGATATTTTTTGCACCAGCGTGTGCCTTTTACAAACGAGTCTGCCAACATGGCAAACGAATCTATTGAGTTCGGGGGGCAGGTTATGGTACCACATCATAGCCCCCTTGGACAAGGTTTCTCCAAATTTCTTCAGTAGGACAAACTCTATCTCGTCGTCCTTTAAATCATTTCCTATTATATATGTGGTGATGTGCTCGTTTGGATCCGTGGTCCCGTTGTATTTTGGGATTTCGGGCATTTAGAACTTTTTTGGAATGGGTTTCGGAGCCGCACTCAATGGGAATGGTTTCTGTACAAACTTCTTTGAATCCAGTCCCTTCAAGATCGGAGGTGCTCCCGGTATTTGGTCGACCCTCGAGTTGTAGATTTCCACTTTCTTATCATTGTCCTCTATCTTCTTTTCTCCTGACTCGATCCTCTTGGTGAGTTCCTAGAGCATTTTTATAATGGTGGGGTCAGCTCCCGACCCGTTGTTACTTGATCTTTCTAGGGTTGTCTCAACTCGAGGAGTCATTTCCGATCCTGCTCCGCTCAGAGTCTTTTGCTAACTCTATAACTGAGCGATAGCAACTTGTTGTGCTTGCAACATCTCGAAAATTGCTTGTAGACTAACTTCTCTTTCTTCTCGAGCCTATGTCCTTTGTGCATCAGGTTGGTCCTCTCCGCGTACGCTTCCTCCAATATCAATATCCAAATTGACATGCAAATCAATATGTGAACCAACGTCGACTAGGTTAGGTGCCGGTACTATACCAGGGTTGAGCGGTGGCACACCGGTCCCTGAAGCTGTTGCACTGTTTTCTCCATGAAATCCAACGTCGTTGTTTCCGTGCTCGGATGCGTTTGCAGTGTTAGACATTTTTTACCTGAAATCAAAGAATCTTTGGACAAGAAAAAGTATGAAGAATAACGTGTGTTATCATAAAACTAGCACCAAAATAATCACTATTATCTTTAGCCCCACGGTGGGCGCAAAACTGTTCACCTCAAAAATTGGTGTTAACA
Source organism: Nicotiana paniculata (assembly GCA_005239505.1). Lineage (NCBI taxonomy): Eukaryota > Viridiplantae > Streptophyta > Magnoliopsida > Solanales > Solanaceae > Nicotiana > Nicotiana paniculata. The sequence continues at coordinate 30,371 of ML328909.1, forward strand.
ATTTTATTTGATTTGTGATTCTAAAAATATGTGATTTATTTCAATACTAGTAAATAAGCAAGAACTACTAGGTGTAAATAAGAAGAATATGATAACCAAACCAGTGTTGTCAAAGGAACGGGGGCCTCAAGCTCGATAGCCTCGGGGTCTCGAGGCCAGTTAGTAGCAATAAAGTATGAACAATAAATGAAGAACAATAAAGTTGAAGAATAATCTTGAGCACAATAAATGAGAAAAGCAGAGTAGAATGTTCTATAGCAGTGAATGATGATGTTTACAAACGATTGGAGTCCCCTTATGTAGGAGGGGAAAATACATTTCTATTTACAGTAAAAAATACTATTGGTACAACTGTATAACCTCCTAGTACTGATTTGTACGAACCAATCCTGAGATTTACGCTTTGACCTATATGTCCTTGATAAATTCCTGCTTTTTCTTGACTGTCATCGATTTTGCACTGCCTCGAGGTAGGCCGTGTCGGTCCTTCGATGTGTTCTCTCGAGGTATGCATCCTGAGATCTGTCTCAAACCTTACTTCGAGTCTTCCGAGCTCAGGCTCGGAACACAATAGGGACTTCAAAATCGGACTCCTCCGATTTTAGCCGTGTACACAATGTATCACGACTCCTACTTACAAATTTAATTAATTTAAATGGTGAAATTGTTAGAGATGTTAAACCTAGTAGAGGATTAAGGCAACATGATTCTTTATCATCATATCTGTTTATTTTATGTGTTTGAAGGACTTTCCAAGCTTTTAAACCAAAGCTGAAGATCAAGAGGCGATACAAGGAATTAGTCTAAAAAGGAAGGTCATATGGTGAACCATCTTTTCTTACTCCTTTATTTTTTGTTCAATTAATCAAATGCTGCTAAAATTTCTAAAATTTTGAGGACTTATGAATTTTATTCAGGACAAAAGGCCAACTTTGATAAATCAGCACTGTTAAAAGAATGGTATTATAGCGGAGATAGGAAAACACAAAGGGATATTTTTGGGCTATATCTAGGCACTTACCTGCGGTAGTTGGAAGATCGAAAAAAATAAGATGCTAGAGTTTATTACGGAGAGAGTTAAAACTAAGATAAAGGAATTAAAAAGCACTTTTTAAGTCATGCAACAAAGAAATGATGCTTAAGTCGACTGTTATTCCTTCGTATGTTTTGTCTTGTTTTTAATTATCATATAGCTTATGTAAGGACATATTTTCTCTGATTTTGGGTGGTAAAGAATTGAGAAAATGTAAGGACTCGACCAGTTGTTTTGAGAATTAGCGTCCCGTTTGGTGGCGTAAGGTCTCGAGTAGCTTCATATTGTGTATTGTGACTTGCGTATGTGGCCTGGTTCAATTTTTGTATTATTCAAGATTGATTTGGAAAGAGGATTCTTGTTTTAGAAGCTTAAGTGGCAAGAGTTGACCAGAGTTTGACTTTTGTATAGACGACTCCGTAATGGTGTTATGATGATTCCAATAGTTTTGTATGGTGATTTTGGACTTAGGCGTATGTCAAAATTTTAATTTGGAGGTCCATAGGTTGATTTGACGCATTTTGGCGAAAGTTGAAAAATTAAAGGTTTGACCGAGAATTGAATTTGTTGATACCAAATTTGGATTACGATTCTGGAGTTGGAATAGCTCTGTTATGTCATTTGGGACGTACATGCAAAATTTGATGTCATTCGGGGTTGATTTGTTATGATTCATGTAAATGAGAACATCTTGCAATATATAGAGTTAGTGAATGACAAAACAACTAGAGTTCTAGTGCTACTCTTCCTTGGTGGAAGAGTTCTAGTTGATCTCAACTTCTAACTCCTCCCTTATCTAGGATAGTGTTCTCTTTGAGTAAGGAGTCCTTCTCCTTATCAATTATGCAACTTTTTCGATCAAGAGAAATCAAATATACCAAGTTAAGTTTATCTCCTTCACGTGTATCCCATATGCTCGAATCTACCCGTGTCTATGCACACAAGGGATGGACCTGGTTCATTCCTTTGTTTCCTTTGTCAATGTTCAAAACAACCTTCACTTGGGCCAACAAATTTCCCCTTTTTTATGATGACAAAATCTATGCTTTTCATCAGCTTAGGCCCTGTTTCAACTTAGCTCAACATCAACACAATGTTAGAAGCATTATACCTTTTTATCACTTATCATTAAGGACCAGGTTCATTAGGTTAAACATCAATTATTCAAAGTGTAAGCACAATCTTTTTTTCTTTTTGGCATCATCAAAAAGTTGCATAAAAAAGTAAGATAACCAGATTTTAAAAATTACTTATGGCCACTGGGCTACTTCAAATGCAATCATGGATTAATCATCATATATCAAGCTAAGGATATTAACCATCAAAGAAATATAAACAAATAGTTAGAGCAAAAGATAGTGAATTTCATTGATGATTGATAAGATCCTACCACAAAGTATAAGAAGAAACAAAAGTACTGGAAACATGAGAAAAAGCAACTAAAAAAATCCCGAATTGGGTCGCTGGTTGGTCTATACTAGGCTAGGAGGATTAAGGCTGGGAAGGACCAGGTGTTTGGTTTTTGGCTTGAAGTAATTTTAGCATATCCTAAAGAATGCCATCATTCTTCTTCTTTTATTTTTCCAGCTTAGTTCTGAGAGAATATCTCTCAGTCTCCACATCTGCCAACCTCTTCTTCAGCCTCTCAATTTCAGCATCCTTCGCCCCACTTTCTTGCACCAAGGCTCACACTTTTCTATTCATTGGTACCTTCTTGGATGAACCAGGTTCTTTAAGAGTGGTTTGGACTTCATAGTCACAAGTAGTCAGAGTATTTGCTCCGAAATGATCCTTGCTTGTACCAACCTCCAATTTCTTCATAGGTACCTTGAAATGTGCAAGTACAACTGTGAGAATGAAGCCGTAGGGTATGGCATGAGTCTTGGTGCCATTTAGAACCCTATCAAGAAGCTGGATTATAAACCCAGGACAATTAATCCGCCTCCCAATGTCCAAACATTCCACGAGGACTAAGTCCATGAATGTGGCAATGTGCCCCCTTTCTTGCCTTGGCAGCACACACTTGTTGACAAATTTGAACAACACTTTGTAGGGTGGATTCATCTCACTTTTATAGATAGCCTTGGGCTCAAGTTCCCCTTCATTATCACTACATTTTCTGGTAATGGCAAGGGCAATAGGAAGATTTTCTAGGCGTGGCCACTTGAGCTTCTTGTAGTCATTGTACCCCTCAGCAGGTACACCCAGAATCTCTCCCAGCTCCTTCGCATCGAAGGTGACTTTTACTCCTTTCACCACGCTGGTGACCCTTCCATCTTTTACCTCACAATTGGCCATAAACTCCACAATTTCATTTCTGGACATCCTACCATCCATCTGAAGGACCATGTCCTTCCAGCCTTGCAACTGCAACTTCTCCAAAAGCAACACCATTCCTTCCTCCTCCAAGTCCCTGAGGAGTATGCCTTTCAAAATTGTCCTCTTGCCAAACTTGGCCATCTTGTCTTTCTTAGCGTCATTATCATCTTCTTCCTCTCCACTCCATTCTTCTTCCTCCACAACTTTCACTTTTCTTGATTTCATAACAGACCTGGTTCTTTTTGCCAAAGTGAATGGTTCAACATACTTTGACTCTGAAACAGACTTCTTAGTGGAAGTCTTGGCTTTCTTGGCTTTAGGAGTCAGAACCTCCACCTCTTCTGTCTCATCTTCATCCCGAAGGACCAGGTCCATCTCATCAATGTTAACAACCTCAACAATCTTACCCATCTTCTTCTTTCCCTTAGCAACTGCTTTTCTTCTACTTTCTTATGAGGCTTTCTCCAGTTCTGCCTCATTATGCTTTTTCAGGCTTCTTGTGGCTCTTCCTCTTATGAGAGGAATTTCAATAGTAACAGAAGAGGCAGCCTTCCTTTTCTTGTTTTCCCTAGCAGTGCCAAGGGTTTTAGCCTTTGAACTTCCTTTCTTTTTTGGATTATAACTCTCAGTCACTCTTTTCAGTAGGTCTGCGAGGGTTTCCTGTTCAGATGAAACAGGTTCATCTACATTTTTCCCAAGTTGAACCAGCCTTCCAGCAGCTTCGCCAGACCCACTTCCCCCTGTTTTCTTTACATTATCCTTTATTCCAGCAGATTCCTCTCCCCCAAACAACCATTGCGCCTGTATCTTTGGTTAGACTAAAATGAGTAGGTGAAGAATCAACCACTCATTTACCCTTTCCCCTCACAGCACTCCGAACACCCTTGCTTTCTTTTTCTTTTTCCTTTTTTATATTTACCACCAACTCCTCTAGATTCTGTAATTTCAACACCTTCCATATACCCTACCAGTACAAATCTATTCTCCAGATTTGTAGCAACTTCAGAAATTATTTCGGAAGTAACTTTAGGGCCAGAAGATACCTGTTCAGTCTCAGAAGAAACCATTTTTCCCCTTCAGTAGCAGATTTGAATGATTCATCAAAGTTCTAGGGTTATTCTTCCCTGCTCGTTTTCAATTGATCATTATTTTCTTAATTTGCTCTCCACCAGCAACAATCTTGCGAGCCATCATTTTTACTCTTTTTTTAGAGGCTAGAGTGGTTGAAGGGGTGATAGAAGGTGTGAAAATGGTTTCCTGTGGTGGTGATGAAGGATTCTCAGAGGTGTTTACCATTTCTATGCTTGGGTATGGAAGAAAAAGAGTTGGATTATGTTTGGAAGACGAGAGAAGATGGAGAGTATTTTGACAACTTGAAAAGGTGAAGTGAAGAAGACACTAAGCATGATCAATTTAAAGAGAGGTGTTTAATGGGGTAACGATAGCTTTTCAGAAGTCTAAATCAAACTGAATTTCAGTTTTGAAAAGACGCTGGAGTCTATCCCTAGAATCTAGGCATTCAATGCGGTTAGGTCTCTTTTGAACGGAACTGGTTCATTTGTAACAGATAAGTCCAAAAAGGATTTGGGATTAGATGGGACTCTGTTTTTAATCATGATCCAGATATAGTTATTTCAAATTATGCAGAGCGTAGAAAACATACCAAGTGATCTTGATGAACCAAGTTCTTCACTGAGAACTCTCTTGTGCAAGTCTAAATTTTCCAAGAAAATAGAGAAAATATCATTAGATATTAATGAGTCATTTTTGCACATGGCACAATAGTATACTATTGAAAGTATGAGACTGAGCAAAATCTAATCTAATTATATAAAAATTTACAGATTTTCTAACCAGATTTTTTTTTCAATTTTGTTTTCATTTTTTTTTCGATTGTGAATTTTGAACTGGCCCTTTTAGGTGATCTTAATCATCCCTAATTCTAACATGTTTCTTTCAAAGTGATCTCTACTTAGAGCTTTTGTGAAGATGTCAGCAATTTGCTTGTTAATAGAACAAAGTTCCACAATGATCAAACCCTTTTCATAGTTGTCTCTCAAAAAGTGATGCCTAACATATATGTGCTTAGTTCTCTTGTGATGAACCGGGTTCTTGGTCATACTAATTGCACTAGTGTTATCACAAAAGATGGGGATACAACCAACATCAATTCCAAAGTCTATTAATTACTGTTTAATCCACAACAATTGAGCACAACATGAAGCAACATCAACATACTCAGCTTCAGCAGTAGATAAGGCCACTTAATTTTGCTTTTTGGTGGCCCAAGACACAAGACATGAGCCAAGAAAGTGTGCCATACTTGAGGTGCTCTTTATATCCACAAGAAAACCTGCATATTCAGCATCAACAATTCCCACTATATTGAAATTACTACCTTTTGGATACGATAGACACATATTAGTGGTGCCTTTTAGGTATCTCAAAATCCTCTTGACAACAGTCAAGTGAGACTCCTTTGGATTCGCCTGAAATCTTGCACAAAGGCCTACACTGAAAAAAAATGTCAGATCTACTAGCAGTGAGATACAACAATGAGTCAATCATTCCCCTATACAACTTCTAATCAGCATATGAACCAGGTTCATCTATATCTAATTTTGTAGCTATTGCAATATGAGTGTCAATTTCTTTAAAATACATACTTCTGCTGATGGATCATAGTTCCATTTGAATTTTGTTTAATTTGTAAGACTAAAAAGAAATTAAGTTCACCCATTATGCTCATTTCAAATTCACTCCCCATTAATTTAGCAAATTCTTTACTTAACTTATCAGTGGTTGCTCCAAAGATTATATCATCAACATATATCTGAACTACCAAGAGATCTTTTACCTCTTTATTTCATTAACAAAGTACTGTCAATTTTACCTCTCTTGTAGTCATGCTCAAGCAAAAAAATTGATAATCTTTCATACCATGCTCTTGGATCCTGCTTGAGCCCAAAAAGTGCTTTGTCAAGTTTGTACATGTGATCAGGACATTCCTTGCTTTCAAACCCCGAAGGTTTCTTGACAAACACTTCTTCTTTTAGATAGCCATTAAGAAAGGCACTCTTGACATCCATCTGGTGAAGGGTGAATTCCATGTAAGCAGCAAAAGATATGAGTAGTCTTATTGCTTCCAACCTTGCAACTGGAGCAAAGGTTTCATCATAGTCTATGCCATCCTCTTTGATATATCCTTGAAACACCAATCTTTCCTTCTTCCTTGTAACTGTTCCATCTTCATCAAGTTTGTTTCTGAAGACCCATTTTGTGCCAATTACTGATCTATCCTTGGGTCTTGGTACTAGATGCCAAACATGACTCATTTTAAATTGGTTGAGTTCATCTTGTATTGCATTTACCTAGTCTGCATCCTGCAAAGCCTCAACAACATTTTTAGGTTCAATATGAGATAATAAAGAATCAAAAGCACAAAGATTCTTTAATGAAGATCCGGTTTTGATTCCAGAAGTTGGATCAATAATTATGTTCTCAATAGGATGAGAACTTTGATACTTGTAAGATTTCACAACCAACTGGTTTTCCCTTGATATTCCATCAATGATTTGTTGTTATGGAACAGGTTCATGGACACGTTCCCTTGAGGCTTGAGAATCATTTCCTCTTTGTTCTATTCCTCCTGTCAGGTTGCCCTGGGTGGAAGAACCTGTTCAATCACATGTTCCTTCCTCTAGTGCAACTTCAGTCTGGGCTGTGGTTCCCGTTGAGTTTCTTACCAGCCCAACTGCTTCATCATCATGTTCTTCCCTCTCAGAAAGAATGTTAGTATTTACCTTGAAAATGGTAATTACAATTATATTTGATTATGTGATTCTAAAAATACGTGATCTATTTTAATACCGGTTGTTTAGGTAGTAGATGCTGAGTGTGAAGTGAGAAAAATGAAATAAGAGCAAAAGGAAACGAGATTACAAAAATCGGGTAACGGAGAGACCGGTCTCGAGGGTGGTCAGAAGGGCAGCTTTTTCTTTCATCTCTTCGCTAGTTTTCTTCTTCTTATTCAGAAGTTTTAACACTGTCATGGTCAAAACTTCTAAGACATACCCTCAAAAAGAGAAAACCCCTTCTTCTTCACGCTCCTCTAAGAGTGAAACGGCAGTTCCCCCTCGCGTTGAGGAGTGCCTCCTCGGACCCTATGAAACGTCATCTGATTTTGAGGTTGATACTTCATTGATAGCGGACCGATGCGAGCCCACGCCTCGATATGTTGGTCTGGTGACTGATATTGAAAAGGCGAAGGTTGATTGCCGTTGCGAGAAGGTGGTGCAAGTGAAGATCCCTCCGTACGAAGGAGATATAGCTATCTATAGAGCCGGTCGGGCCATTCCTTGGCAGAGAGAAGATAACTCGAAGATATTCCCTCATGTTGCAGATAAATCTCGATGCTGGGAAATGCTTCACCAATTCTTCTTTTCCCTCAATCCGAGTCCAAGTAACTTCACATATATATATTTGTTTAGGCTAATATTCCCGTGGGATTCTTAATATCCTCCCACTTGAAGTTCTTGAGTGCTTTCCTAATTTAGGGGGCAACACGCCTTGTTGAGATACTGGCAAAAGCGTAGCCAAAACTGTTCTTGGTCCGGAAATCCATTTGTGAGACGTTGGAAAATACACTGAAGGGAATGGGCACCGTCTTACAGATACTACCGATGCTCAAAAGGAGTTGAGGGGGAGGCTTTTGATAGAGAGCGAAGAAGTAATGAGCATGCCCGATGCAAATCTCGGAAGAGATATAGCAGGCTAAGGAAGACGAGATTAATGCCAAGTTCCTCCTCCCTACCGAAGATGAAGCCGATGTCGAAGACGAAGAGAAAAGAGCTGGACAGGATGCTAGTCCCGAGGGGGTTGATGAAGGCAAAGTCCCCGAGGGGGAGAAGACGAAATCCTCGATAATAACGACATACTAGGTCTCAAAAAAGGCTCCCTGTGGGTGTTGATACCCAATTTTTTCCTATAATATTTTTCAAATGCAAAACTATGCATTAGCACCAATTGATATTTTTCTATAATTTCTACATTTTTAAAATTAATTTATCCAGTATTTATTTATATAAAAAATTACAAATTGCATCACAAATGACATTATAACATTTCATTGATTTAATTTTGCTATTTATAGTCATATTAACTTCAAATTATTTCACAAATGGCCAGATTTACACCTTTTGGTTACAATTGCAATAACTTTGCAGTTATAGCCCGTGCATACATTATTGTGTTATTTTTACCATAAAATGGATAATTGTATTTTTGGAATATTGAATAATTATTTTAAAAAATTTCTATGCATGAAAATTATTTTTATAATTTTTTAATTATTTTATAAATTAATTTTTATTCAATTTCTTGGGTATTTAATAAATAGCCCCTTTGTTTTCAAACCTAACCCCTTTCAAACCAGCCCAAAAGCCCTTTTTAAAATTAGCCCAAACCCCTTTGGCCCAAATACACACCTGCCCGACCCAAATTGCCTATTTAATCGTGCCCTTTGATCATTTTGATCAACGGTCCACAAACCCCCTTCCATAATTAAACCTAACTTACCCCCCAAACCCTCTCATTCTCTCTCTCTCACCCGCCTTCATCATCTCCCTCGTCTCTCATACCCTCTCGATCTAACCCTAATTCTAAACGCCGTCACCGACGTAAACCTGCACCTTATGATGCTCCCATGTCTTCTCCGACCAGCCCCGACCCTCTACACGCCATGGCTCTTTGATTTCTTAGATCCTTGAGAAGATCTTAAGGAAGCCAATGGGTTCTGGTTGAAACTTTCCTATCTCAGGCCATTTTCCATTTGTGAGTAAGAATTTCTCCTTATTTTAGTTACGAATCTATGGGTTCTTGACCTATTCTCTCATCTCTAATGTTTTTCTAAAAACCCTAGTTCATTGCTATCGATTCTTCTTAGATCTTCATAGATCTGAGATGATTTGGGTATTTTTAAGTGTTCTCCCTCAAAAATCTTTTGTTTAATTGATTATTCCGGCTTTTTCCTAAATTAGGGTTCATCTCAAATTATTTTTCAAAGGTCCTTCTGACTTCTAAGTGTTTAATCAATTATTCTTTCATCTTCTTGACTAATTTTTGCAAGAGTATTCAAACTCTAGTTGATTATATATGATATACTGTTGTTTCCAATCTTTGCTTCGATTTTGGGTCTTTCTGTGTTACCAATCATATTAATTTACTCTGTCTCTTGGACTTAAACATTTTCTTGTCAAATCGAGTATTTTGTGAGTTTTGCCCTAATTAATCTCTGTTAGGGTTCAAACCTATTTTTTGGGCTAATTTCTATATTTTTTGTGAGGTCTTGCTTAGTCTAATATCTATTTATGAAAGTTGAGTATTTCTTTCGGGAAATTAGTGTTCTTTTGAAAGTTTTGCCGATTGCTTTACTATGTTAAATATTCATATGCATAGATTTATTTGTTTCCTTGTTTATGACCTTAATTTGTCATTTCTGCCTTATTTGATTACCCGTATAATTTTGAATTCTTACTGATTCCTTTACTTGGTATGATTTGGATTCTTGGCTTAATTAAACCCCTGTTATTACCGTTTGATCAATTATCCCAAATTAAGGGGGTCTATTCCGAACCCCTTTATGTGATTGGATTCTGTGACCCTATGATTTCCCTAATTGACTGATTTCTGATTCCTTTTACCTTATTTTGTTCTACTCCTAAATTTCTATATATACACTCTTGTCTTACCTCTCAACACACGAACAATTTAGTTCATAATACACACACACACACACACACACACACACTAAAACTCTCTCTTCCTTATCTGCTACTTGTGCTAATTGTTGGTCTAGTCGGCTGAAATCCAAGGCTAGACAGTGGAACTCTACTTGCTTTACATTCTGCACTTTGCTTCCTTAACTGGTATGTCCTTGGTTCAATTCTGGAACTCACTCTATGTGCTCCATGTATGTTAATCCATGTCTCCTTCTGCACTAACTTAATGGCTTATGTATTCCATTGTCTTCCTGTTTACTGCTTTATTCAGCATGTTTAAATTTTGTCCTCTCTTGTTCAAGTATGTAATCAACATGTCTAGATGTTACTTGCTTGATTTGATACTTGGCCAACATGTTTATCTATTCCCTATTTACTCCCCTTAACTAGTATGCTCATAACTCCTAATGTATTTAATTGAACTAATTGGTATGACTAATGCACCCCTGTCTTCAACATGACTATTTCCATCCTCCGTCTCTATGTCTTAATTGCCTATTATCATAACTAACTTGTTAAGTCTCTAAATAAGTAAAATCCTAGTTGTTCTGTGCATTTGTTGTCCCATATGCTCCCCCTTGTACCCTTTCATGTGTTTCTAATGTGAGCTCTCTATGTTCCCAACCCCTTGACCCCTGTTTGTAAAGCTGTTTGTTAAATGGTTGTGAATCTAGGCATTTTATGATTGTGTGGTTGCTTATTGAATCTTTATTCTCCTCAGAATTGATTTCAAAACTGTTTTCCACCCTTAGTATTTTCTTAAAACTGTTTCTCTTCCTGAAAACCTTTTCATTCCTAAAAGTTTTATCTCTACACTGTTTTACTAAGCTCTTTCAAACAATGTCAAGCACTCCCACTTCTACTCTTAGATTATTAAGTTCTGCCCCTCCAGTGTGTGTACTGCCTAGGAATCCATGAGATTCCTCCGAACTCTGGTACACTGGGGCTGGCCCTTCCACACTGCACATAACCAATTCTCTATTTAAAAAAGGGTCTTGGTGTGAGCATTTCCCGGGATCCTGAGGTCCTTAGGGAACTTTGACACACCAGGACACCATGTGGGCTATGAGACTCTGGGCATCTGGGATTGTTTTGAAAGCCTGGCATTCCCAGGTTTACTTTGGGCCTAATTCAGGCTCCCTATAGTATAGTTTATATTTACTTATGTAATTCATTCATTTCTGGTCTGTAATAATCATCTTTGTAAACAGATATTGGGGGAAATTAGTAAAAAGGGGAGGGATTCTTATATGATTTTTGTGGGGAAACCGGGTAGAAATCCTGCTTTAGGGTTATGTTGTGTTATTTGCATTAGAAATCCTGCCTTAGGATAATTATGTTTACTGGTTTGCATATTGGAAAAATACTTTATAATCTCATTACTTCATTGTCACGAAATTCTGTTGTTGCATAAGTCATAATCACCCAAAAATCCTGTCGTTAAGCTACTGCTGTAATTCTGCCTAATAAAATGACCATTCTCTATGTGCATTAGAAATCCTTCTTTAGGACCATATTTGCATTTGCTTTAAATCATGCCTATGTCGCCTAAATAAATAATTGTCTTGTCTATAAAGATGTTTAAAAACAACCCCAGAATATAGACACCATGTTCTAGTATAAATATGCATGAAATCAACTTTTGTAACATTCAACAGCTAGACCAGCATGCCTATAGGACTTAATAAAGTTCAAACTATTTTAAATAATTCCCAGAATTCTGATTGCATGTTTATAGGGTATTACAGATCCACGCCTAGGCAAGCCTTAGGTAATTAAGGTCTTATAAAACTGTAAAATTGTGCTCTGTTTATTTGTGAAACTGCCCAGGTTCAACAGGTTCTAAAATCAGTAGGCAAACTGATTAGGTTTATGTCACTTCGTTTTAAAACAATGTTGCATATTCTCTGCTTGTTTGCTCACCTATATATCCTGTTCTAGGACCTTCTGAAATTCTCTGAAATCTGTGTTTGAGACGTGCTAATTATATGCTTATGTGTGGAGGTATACATGAGCCCCCTTAATTATTTTCATACTTGATAGTCCTATATAGTCTTTGTTATCTCTTAGATTTTTCCTTTTAAACACCTTAGGAGAGTCTAGAACTGCCTAAAATTAGAAGTCTTAAAAACCTCCGGTACCACAAGGAAGGGACGGGTAATGCACGCTTAGAGCCCGTCTAATTTAAAATCACTTATATAACCGCTAAGGGGAGGGTAATTGGTTAGTAAAAGGATATGATAACCTGTGTGCTAATACCACGTGTAGCCCCTCTAGTTGAGGAAGGGTTACCGGGTATTGTACAGATGTGATCCTATAGGCTGATAAATTAGGGCTCCCCTATCTTATTTACATATGTGTGCTCAGACTGCTTACCTTTTAAACTCCTTTATCTTATTTACATATGTGTGCTTAGACTGATTATCTATTAAATGACTAATTTATTAAGTAAGTTTGGATGAGACCCACCATTGTGGACCTCGAGAGGTGCCTAACACCTTCCCCTCAAGTTAATTTCAAGCCCTTACCCAATCTCTGGTGACACAAACCGGTTTCATGAGTTACTTGCAATAGGTGCCCTAACGCACCTTAATCCGTTAGGTGGAGACTCTTCAACTTCTTGTACCCTTTTCCCAAAAGGAAACGAGTTGTCCCAAATGAATGTCGAAACCCGATTCCGCGAGGAAAAAAAGGGTTGCGACAGTGAGAGTGTTGTAAATGTACGTTAGTACCATCATTTATATAAAAGAGATCTTTCATTTTGTCTTCGTCTCTGCTTTTGTGGTTTGAATTTTGATGCTTGTCGTTGAGGTCTTTTAAGCTTGATTTGCCTCATCGAGGTCTTATGGTTAGTCCCCAAGCTAAAAAATAACCCGGGCCCTGGGGCATCCCCGATTTAATGTCTCGGAGGAAGGCTCTCGAGGATATACATGCAGGGGCATTGATCTGTCTACTGAGATCGAGAGGGTGAAGACCTTAGAAGAGGAATCAGTGGTCCTGCTTACTTCTGGTGGTGACTCGAGCAGTGGCTCATAAGATGATGAAGACGAAGGCGACGTCCCCGAGAGGGAGGAGGCTATTAAGGACCTGGGTACCGAGGGCCGAGCCTTTGAAGGCACAACCTCCGAGGGAGCCGTTGGAGGCACAACCCCGGTGGTAGATTAGGTTTTTATTCGTCCTATTTTTTGTGTAAGGGCTCTAGGCATAAGCCTTGTAAATACACCTCTATGAACCTTCACTATATATAAAGGCCTCTGTTCTTCGTCGTTTCTTGTCTTTCCTTTGCTTTATGGAATAGACTGTGATGCTTGTTGATAATTGGTCCGAAATTTTGGACTCTAAATTAAACCCTTAGGTTTTTGCTCTTGATGAGCAATCGGTAATATTCGATAGTTGGCCGTATGGGGCTCAGTCCTCGAGCCAAGGTTTGACTTGAGCTCATCGACCCTCAGGTTTTTGAATTGTCCCTGAGGCGCTTTGGGTCGGTACGACCTGTAGCTGGAAACTTCCGCTCTTATGCGAAAGGCCGATACGACCTTTAATATAGTGGGTGACTTGGGATCTTACCCTTTTTGGCCCTGAGGCGCTTTGGTTAACCATTTTAGGCTTAGTCTCCGAGTCGGGTTTCGTCTCGAGCTCAATGGCCCTAAGGTTTTCAACTCGGTCCTGATGTGTTTTGGGTCGGTATGACCTGTAGCTGGCGACATGGGCTCTTACGCGTAAGGTCGATAGGACCTTTAATGTAGCGGGCGACTTGGGCTCTTACGCTTTTTGGCCTTGAGGCGCTTTGGCTAACCATTTCGAGCTTAGTCTCCGATTCAGGTTTCGACTCGAGCTCAACAACCCTCAGGTTTTCAAATCGGCCCTGAGGCGCTTTGGGTCGGTATGAACTGTAGCTGGTGACTTGGGCTCTTACGCGTAAGGTCGATACGACCTTTAATGCAGCGGGCGATTTAGCTCTTACGCTTTTTGGTGCTGAGGCGCTTTGGTTAACCATTTTTGTCTTAGTCTCCGAGTCGGGTTTCGACTCGAGCTTAACGGCCCTTAGGTTCAAATATTCCTTGAGGAATTTTGGGTCGATATGACCTATAGCTGGCGACTTAGGGTCTTATGTGTAAGGTCGATATGACCTTTAATGTAGCAGGCGACTTGGGATCTTACGCTTTTTGGCCTTGAGGCGCTTGGTTAACTATTTTGGGCTTAGTCTCCGAGTCGGGTTTCGACTCGAGCTCAATGACCCTCAGTTTTCAAATCAGCCCTGAGGCGTTTTGGGTCGGTATGACCTGTAGATGGCAACTTGGGCTCTTACGAGTAAGGTCGATACGACCTTTAATATAGCGGGCGATTTGCGCTCTTACGCTTTTTGGCCTTGAGGTGCTTTGGTTAACCGTTTCGGGCTTAGTCTCTGAGTCGGGTTTCGACTCGAGCTCAACGACCCTCAGGTTTTCAAATCAGCCTTGAGGTGCTTTGGGTCTGTATGACCTGTAGCTGGCGACTTGGGCTCTTACGCGTAAGGTCGATACGACCTTTAATGTAGCGGGCGACTTAGGCTCTTACGCTTTTTGGCCTTGAGGTGCTTTGGGTCTGTATGACCTGTAGCTGGCGACTTGGGCTCTTACGCGTAAGGTCGATACGACCTTTAATGTAGCGGGCGACTTAGGCTCTTACGCTTTTTGGCCTTGAGGTGCTTTGGTTAACCATTTTGGGCTTAGTCTCTGAGTCGGGTTTCGACTCGAGCTTAACGGCCCTCAGGTTTTCAAATCGGCCCTGAGGCATTTTGGGTTGGTATGAACTGTAGCTGGCAACTTGGGCTCTTACGCGTAAGGTCGATTTGACCTTTAATGTAGCGGGCGACTTGGGCTCTTACGCTTTTTGGCCTTGAGGCGTATTGGTTAACCGTTTCAGGCTTAGTCTCCGAGTCGGGTTTTAACTCGAGCTCAACGGCCCTCAGGTTTTCAAATCGGCCTTGAGGCGCTTTGGGTCGGTATGACCTGTAGCTGGCGACTTGGGCTCTTACGCGTAAGGTCGATACAACCTTTAATGTAGCGAGCAACTTGGGCTCTTACGCTTTTTGGCTCTGAGGCTCTTTGGATAATCGTTTCAGGCTTAGTCTACGATTCGGGTTTCGACTCAAGCTCAACGGCCCTCAGGTTTTCAAATCGGCCCTGAGGCGCTTTGGGTCAGTATGACTTGTAGCTGGCGACTTGGGCTCTTACGCATGAGGTCGATGCGACTAGATGAAGACTCGGGCTCTTACGCTTTAGGTCGGTACAACCTTTGATGTGGTTGGAGACTTGGGCTCTTACGCTTTAGGTCGGTACAACCTTTAACCGGTTCTTTTCAAAGTTTTTCAAAGTAATTGGAGGCCTGTGATTTTACGGCAACCGTCGGACGTCTCTGAGTTGTATTAGTTTGGACGGAGCCTTTTGACGGTTGTCATTGTATTTGTCCATAGCCTTTTAGTCCCCGAGTGAGATAGCCATGACGTCTATATCGAGGTTATGCCTTTTGGGGTCTTACAAGTTCGATATATAGCCTTGAATTTGATATGGGGATTATGCTTTTTGTAAGGTCTTACAACTTACATGCCTTGCTTGAGGTCTTACAATTTTGATGTTGCCTCATGGAGGGCTTACGAGCTCGAGGTGGCCGGCTCTGAGGTCTTAAGGCTTCGAGTTTCGGGTGTTCCGATGGGGTGACTGTCGAGGACAGTTCCCGAGTCAGAGTTGATGTTGCCTCATGGAGGGCTTATGCTGTTGATATTGCCTCGTGGAGGGCTTATGAGCTCGTAATTACCTGCCCTGAGGTCTTACGGATGCGATATTGCCTTGTGGAGGGATTACATCGGTGCCTCCTGGAGGGCTTATGGGCTCGAAGTTACCTGCCCTGAGGTCTTACGGCTTCGAGCTTTCGTATTAGTCCCTGATTGTTCGAGAAATTTCTGGCCCCAGGGCCGTTTCTTGTGAAAGTAGCAAACTTCTTTGACGTGTGAAGTATTTTGATGATAAGAGGTTCTCCTCCGATTACTTGGTACAAGTATACATTTTCCACCATCAAGGTTCGATTTATTCTATGTGGACACGGTTCATTCGACCATTTGGTCCTATACATGGTTCTCCTGTCGAGACCCTCTTTGGCATCTTTTGGTCTCTTCGAGGAGGTGAATTCCCGAGGGGAGGGGGATGCCCCTCAGTGTTCGAGGTTGATCGAAGAGAAGCCTCGAATACTTGGCGAGTTCTCCTTAGGTAGCATATGGATTTTTCCTCGTTAAAAACCTCGCCGGTAAAACCCATTTAGGATAAAATCCGACGTGAGGGAAAAACAGCGCAACGCATGCTTTAAAACCCAAGGCCTTCGAGCTGGGGGGTCCTTTGATTCCTTTTAATCGAATACCTTTGCATTTGGTTAGTGTTAAATTTGAAGGAAAGAGGGATAAGACTGTACCTTAGCAATAATAGCGTTTGAGTATCGATATGTTCCAATAGTTTGGAAGTTGCTCGCCTTCCATGGTGCCGAGCTTGTAGGACCCTTTGCCGATTACTCCGAGGATGCTGCACAATCCTTCCCAGCTCAGGCTTAGCTTCCCTTCATTAGGGTTTCGAGTGCATAGGGTGACTTTCCTTAGGACTAAGTCCCCGACTCCGAAATGTCGGAGGTTTTCTCTTCGGCTATAGTATCTTTCAATTATTTGTTTTTGGGCGGCCATCCGGACCAGCGAAGCTTCTCGCTTCTTGTCTAATAGTTCGAGGGCTGTAGTCATGGCCTCATTGTTTGAGTCTTCAGGGGCATGTCGGAATCTGGCGCTTGGCTCTCCGACCTTGACCAGTATCAAAGCCTCGGACTCGTATACTAAAGAGAACTGCGTCTCTCTTGTGCTCGATTTAGAGGTTGTCCGATATGCCCATAGTACCTCGGGCAGCATTTCTCTCCATTTTCCCTTCTCATTCTCTAACTTATTTTTCAAGTTTTGAATGATGGTCTTATTTTCATATGGGTGGTAGGGCGTCGATAGGATTCTTTTGATTTTATTAGCCTCGAGAAATTTTGTAACTTTGCCTCCGATGAACTGCTTCCCGTTATCACACGTTATCTTGGAGGGGATCCCGAATTGGCACACGACGTGATCCTACATGAAGTTGATGACTTCTTTTTCCGTTATCTTCTCATTGGCCTGTGCTTCCACCCATTTTGAGAAATAGTCAGTCATAAATGGAATAAATCTAGCTTTACATGGTGCCGTTGATAAGGGGCCGACTATGTCCATTCCCCATTTCATGAATGGTCATGGTGATAAGATTGAATTCATCTCTTCACCGGGTTGGTGGATCATTGGTGAAAATCTTTGACATTTGTCGCATTTTTGGACGAACTCTTTGATGTCCCTTTCCATGCTGTCCCAGTAGTAGCATGCTCATCACCTTTCGAATTAAAGAATCGGCACCAGAGTGATTTTCGTAGGTGCCCTCGTGGATTTCTCGGAGCACGTAATCAGTGTCTCCTGGTCCCAAGCATACTGCTAGGGGCCCATCGAAGTTTCTCCTATATAGAGCTCCATTCTCGTCGAGTAAAAATCGGGTTGCTCTGGTCCGAAGGTCCCTTGATTCTTTTGGATCCGTGGGTAGCTTCCCACTTACCAAATAATCGATATATTTGTTTCTCCAATCCCATGTCAGGCTGGTGGAGTTGATTTCAACATGGCCTCCTTTGGTCACCGATTTGGATTGCTGAACAACAGCCCCGGGGAGTATGTCATCTTCTTCAACGGACGACCCCAGGTTTGCGAGTGCATTGGCCTCGCTGTTTTGCTCCCGAGGTATGTGAACCAGAGTCCATTCTTTGAAACGATGCAAAGTGATTTGAAGTTTGACTAGGTACCATTGCATCCTGTCCTCTCGAACCTCAAATCTCCCATTTGCCTGATTTACTACCAGAAGGGAATCACATTTGGCTTCGACGATTTTTTCTCTCAGGCCTTTGGCTAATTCGAGACCTGCAATCATAACCTCATACTCGGCTTCGTTGTTAGTCAACTTTGCAATTTTTATAGATTGTCTAATCACGCCACCTGCAGGTGGCTTCAGAATTATGCCGAGTCCGGATCCTTTCACATTCGAGGCACCGTCGGTGAATAAGGTCCATACCCCCGATGATGCGGCCATTTTTAATAGAAGTTCTTTTTCTACCCTGGGAACAAGGGCGGGCGTAAAGTCGGCCACGAAGTCCGCCAAAATTTGGGACTTGATAGCCGTTCGGGGCTGATATTCGATTCGTACCCCCCGAGCTCGATGGCCCATTTGGCCAGTCGGCCTGACAATTCAGGTTTATGAAATATATTTCGAAGAGGATATGTTGTTAAAACACATATATAATGACATTGAAAATACAACTTCAATTTTCGAGACACACTTATTAATGCAAGAGCCAATTTTTTCTAAGTGTGGATACCTGGTTTCAACATCCCCCGGGGTTCGACTTACATAATAGACAGGGAATTACGTACCTTGCTCATCTCGAACCAACACATCACTTACCACTACCTCGGATACTGCCAAATACATATATAGTGTTTCGTCCTCCTTCGGGGTGTGGAGCAAAGACGGGCTTGAGAGATACCGCTTTAACCCTTCCAAGACGTGTTGGCACTCCGGGGTCCATTCAAAGTTGTTTTTCTTCTTAAGTAGGGATAAGAAGTGATGGCTCCGATCTGACGATCTCGAGATGAATCGGCCTAACTCCGCGATCCGCCCGGTCAGCCGATGTAAGGCCTTCACATTGCTTATCATCATGATTTCTTCGATAGCCTTGATTTCGTCTGGGTTGATTTAAATCCCCCTATTTGATACCATGAAGCCTAAAAATTTACCCGAACCTACGCCGAAGGCACATTTCTCGAGGTTGAGTTTCATGTTGTAGCTCCTAAGGACAGATGAGTCAAATGGTCCTCTGCTCGCAGGGACTTAACTAGCATGTCATCAATGTAAACTTCCATGGACTTGCCTATTTGATGTTCGAAAATCTTATTAACTAAGCGTTGGTATGTGGCCCCTGCATTTTTTAGCCCGAAGGGCATTACATTATAGCAATATGTACCATACTTCGTGATAAAATAAGTCTTTTTCTGGTCTTTCGGGTTCATTTGAATTTGATTGTACCCGGAGTAGGCGTCGATAAAAGTAAGGATCTCGTGGCC
>ML328910.1:0-21092 GCA_005239505.1 Nicotiana paniculata
TATATATATATATATATATATATATATATATATATATATATATGAGATATGGGAAAAGGTTACATCGTTGTATACGCACCACCACCTGATCAGCTGGTATACATTGATGACTTTCCCATAGTGGCCAATATGATATGACGGGATGCCCTTAGGGGCTTGATGATGTTATGAACGTATATATCCGTGCATGGTATGGAATTTATATGCATATGCATGACATTTTAAATACTAAAGGATTCACAAAGCTAGTCAGACTTACATGTCGAGTCTTTTACTCCATGTTTCTCTCATGTCTATTATTTACTGATTTTCATTCCTTACATACTCGGTACATTATTTGTATTGACATCCCTTTTGCCTGGGGATCCCGCGTTTCATGCCCACGGGTCCCGATAGACAGTTTGAGAGTCCTCCAAGTAGGCTAAGCTCAGCGGAAGCTGTTGGTGCCCTCCATTTGCTCCGGAGTTTCTTATTTGGTCAGTATGATTAGTACATGCATTTGTTGGTATGTCGGGTCTCTGTCCCAACCTTTATGATATTATGTACTCTTAGAGGATTGTAGACAGATTTCACGTATATAATACTTGTATGGCCTTGTCGACCTATGTTTTGAGTTTACAAATGATCATGTTGGCCTTATAGGCTCGTATGTCACATATGTAAGTTTATATATCAGGTTGGGTCATTTTATGTCGAGTAGTCTCTCATGTTTATTCTACTTATCTCGCGACAGCCTCTACAGCTCATTTACCTATGATAGTATGACACAAAAGATATGTTACGTTGGTACTCGATTGAGTAAGGCACCGGGTGCCCGTCGCCGCACATCAGTATGGGTCGTGGCAAAAGTGGTATCAAAGAAGTTCTGTCCTATGGAGTCTACAAGCCGTGTCTAGTAGAGTCTTGTTTATGGGTGCGTTGTGAACCACACTTATAAGCAGGAGGCTACAGGGAATTTAGGACTGTCACTCTTTCTTCTTACTCTAGATCGTGTGATAGAGCTCAGTTGTAAGAACTCAATTTCCTAAACTCTATCATATTCATAATACGACGATGCCTACATCCGGAAAGATGGTTGGTAAGAGATATAGTTGTGGAAGAGTTGAGTCAGAGGAACTCGATTTTTGCATCATGCTTATGATGGGTAAATATGAGGTATTCAGCAGATCATGCATGTGCTAAGATGTGTAAGCTTCTTGATAAGGAGCCTTAAGTCAGGAATATCTATCCACCCATATGGTGAAAAGTAATGAGAGATTCAGAAGGTAGATACAAGTTTCGACAGTAAAAGAAGCAAGGTAAGGACAGGTACGAGGCACCCAGTTAATGAAGATTATCAGTATTTACAATTCAGGTAGAGAAATATAAGCATTTTGAGTTACCTTCAATAGTAATAGATGTATGTACAATTGGCCACACCCATCTCGGTTGTGCCCTATGGGAGCTAATATATATGGTTTAAGAGAAGGACGAGATACCAGGATCTCGCTGGGGTTAGAGTAACCCAAAATGATGGATAGAATGTTTGCATTAGTTGACAGTTCCGAAGGATATTGCAAATGTGCTAATAAATCTCCTTGTGAGACACCCAGATGGTGCACTCTAAAATAGTATAACTAGATATGAGTACTACAAAGATAGGCACTAGAAGCCTAGAAGGGATAAATATTATCTAAGTGGGGCTCCCGTCCCTAGTAAGTGAGAATGTTAGGCAACCCGAAGAGCCAGGGGATGGAGCAAGAGGAGCTAAAAACTAAAGAATGTCTTGTTGGAGTTTTCAAATAAAGTGATAGACAGAGATGTTAGTGAAAAAAAAGAGGAGAGTTAATGAAGAATTATGAGTAAGATGTGATATATGGATGACAACGGTAGATCAAAATGATTACAGTATTATCGAGTCTATAGTCAAGTGAAGGAAAAAACGAAAGGTGAAAGGCCTTGAGATAACAAAAGAGTATGGGTCATAAAGTCATATCCTCATTTTGAGAAATAAGTTCATGACTCTAACGTGGTTACCAGAAGGAAAAGTTAAACTGCAGAGTAATAGAAATCAGTATGGATTGGTGAACAAGATAAACTAAATATGAATTAGGGACTGAGTGGTTTGATAATTGTCAACATCATGAGAATTTTAGATTGCGTTCTGGAAATAACAGAACAAGACTCATGAGAAATTCAGAGAATGGTCATTCCGGAAGACGCTTCCCTAAAGCAAGCAATGCGAGTAAAGTTAAGCTTAAGGGACTGTATGTGCCAGTTACACTAAGTGTCACCCTCGCGAGTAAGGAAATTTGTTACCCTTGGTATAGAAGGGTTACCGCAAGGCGGGTAAGGGTCATCGATGATGTTAAAATAGGGCAAAGATGAAGAGGTAAAACATCTATACGTAGATCATCGTAGCGCTAAATAATAGTGAGTCCCTAAATGGGGGAATATGGAGTGATGTGGCATTAACTCAGATATTAGTGGTTGTAGTAACTATGGAATAATAAAGGAAGAATGTGATAAGACTAAGAAAGGGATAAGATTGCACTTATTCAAATCTTACAGATATGCTACAATTCCAGAACATTATGCAAGCACGACATCAAAGAAAGGAAGTATGGGTTCCTGCCCGAGATGTTATTGATAGATAAGGAGCCAGTGCGAGAAATAAGTTAACACAAAGAAAATAACCCAATAAAGATTACGCGGAATATTGATATGAGAATGGGCCAATTAGTAGTTAGTAGTTGATTCAGAAAGAGCCTAGTTGTGGCTAGACAAGAGGATACAGACAAATCAGCAGATCATGCGAGATAAACATAGTGAACCCCAACATAGTGAATTCAGTCTCGCAATTATGATATTGTTTCTTTGAGAAATATTCAGATAGTAGTGGGGTAGTTAAAGGTACCATATAAGTGTTCCAGAAATAAAAGAGAGTGCCATAGGGAAGACAGTCAAAATATGAATTCAGAAGCAACCCTACAAGCATAAGGGTGTGGAGGTAAGTAACTACTAAACATAATTATAGGTAAGTACGAACATGAAAAATTTTGTCAGGTAAACAATATAACAAGCTTGTAACTTTACAAGAGCCAGCAGGTCTCCTTAAGTACTACAATGAAATACTAGCTGAGGATATAAAGAAGAAGGCTTCAACCTAAGCACATTGACCTAAAAGAGGAAATGTTCTTGTAGCACCTGTCTCACAACAACCTTTTAAGCACTCCATAAGAAAGTGGCACCTATCATGGCTAATAAACGGGAACAAAAAAAAAATCAAAAGCTGATATTCAAGATCAAATGGGTTGTATGGAATTCCAATATGTGTGAGCATTAAAATAAGACAAGTATTCATGCAACAAGTGGCAGAACGACCAGGAAAAGTAATTGCTTGCATCTAAAGAAAGTTGAGAAGGAATGAAGGAAATTATTCGATCAATGATCCAGAGATAATTACATTATAAATGCACCTAAGATTTCAGAGTATTATCCATGCACCATATGTTGACAATTATACAGCCGTAAAAGACTCCGGTATAAGTTAATAGAAAGAATTGGGTCCAAGTCATAACAAAAAGATTGAATTGTTAGAAGATTGTATCATGGATATGCCATAGCATCCATAAAAGACTAAAGTAATAACTAATACCATGAGCTGCAGATCGGAAGATAGCTTAAGCCTACATGAAGGCTGGTCAGAAGGAAGAGGAAACTAAAGAGTTACATCAACCAAGTAAATCAAGAGTCTGATTATTGGATCCAGAAAATTATAGAAATCATGATTGAGAACATTGCAGAATCACTATTAACATAGAAGTACAAGATAGATAGTACAATAACCATATTATATAACGAGTCTGTGATAAAACCAGTTAGAGAGTACCAGCCTTATAAGAAGTCAGTATGAAGCTCCCACCTGATTGTGTATGCACCAAAGGTGCAAGTGTTATAATAGAGCTTCAAGTTGTGGATGTGAACTATACCTATGTGGAAGGGAGGTCATGAAAGAGATATGAGTTATGATGTGAGATTTTAAGGTAAGTAAGGTAAAGGTGAACAATGTATGAGATACGCAAATGCAAAAGGTTGTGAACAACCCATATTTTAGATAGAATGCTAGAAGCGGGGGGATTCAATATCCAGGAATGATAGCGGCATCGTCAATGGTCTGTCTTCCAGCCTATGGCTTCTAGGTATCGAGAAGCCTGGTTAAAAGAGTAAAGAAGAGTTTGAGACGATGTGATGTCTTGCTTGATTTCCCATAATGACATAAGGAAATCTATAGTGCAAGCAAGTTGAAGGAAGGTTGCGAATAATATAAATAGATATGTGTAGGTCACAAACTAATGTATTGTAAAGCGACAAGGTTTTAGGAAGATAAGAGTAAGGATAAGAAAAGGCGAGTGAGAAGGTGACCACAATTGATAAATCCTCGGGATTAAGCCCATGAAAAGAAAGAGAGCTGATGGTTTCTCTAAGTTATAGAAAGCTCAGTGTAGCCTGAATGAACTCAAAGGAGTCTAATGCTAGTAGCATTTAGAAGAGATGGAATGTTTCCCTATAGTAGAATGAGGGTGTAATTATGATAGATAAAGGATGACGTTTGGGCCTTCGATTGAGTAATGACTTGAAAAGGATTTCATGAATTGTACGGGATATAAATACCCATGTAAAGTGAATCACATTGGGATGCTATAAAATACGATTATGGAAGTATAGTATCGCCCCTAGGTGGATAAATCTAACTACTCTAGATGTCCCCGATGAGACGTGAGCCCTAGCGACAGTGTTACATAAGAGATCAAGTTATCATTGCTAGATGATAAATCAACATTAAGGTGAATCAACAATAGATGTATAAAATTTCAACAGTATGAGATGATATCAAGCTCTCATTCTTAAGATAAACAGTGACGAAGAAGCATTAAAGGACTTAGATCTATACATACACGATAAGCAGCGAGAGAGTAACCTGGAGTTTGGTAGCAGACCTCAGTAACAACAAATTGAAGTAAGAGTTATGGCATAGTATGACCTACCTAGATGAAGTAAAGTCATACGGATAGATAACCGGGTCTATGAAACAAGATATAGCAATGTTCATAAGTTCGCTAAAGTACCTAGCAAATAACTTCAGTATACCTATACATGCCTAGAGGGACATCTTATCAAGCTTTGTATATGTTTACGAAGTGAGGCCTAGAGATTGGCTAAAAACTTGAGGGAAAAGGAGAAAAGAGCTGCATAGGCGCACTTACAAAGTCAGAGTCGCACGGGCTGCATGATAAAGGTAGAAACAGTTATGAGATTGGAAAGATTCCGACCACAAGTCGTGGTGTGAGAAAGAGGCCTAAGGGGGAATGACCTAGCCTTTGGAAATTTTTCATAGAGCAGTTGCCTAGATGGCAAGGAGAGTACTAAAGTCTTCTGGAGACATAAGTTATGAAAATGATAAGTGCATCAGTCAACATTCGAGGACAAATGTTCCAAAGGGTGGAATGATGTAACACCCCATATTTTCGTACATGATACATTGATGGAAGGTCGGGAATGATATGTTACATCCCACAATTTTGTATGTTAAAGTTTCATTGTAAGTTAATCAATGAAAGTTTGGGAATGAGATTATATTGAGATTATAAGTGTTATGCTATTTCAAATAAGTGATGAGTAAATTCGTGAAGGTGAGAGGGAAGAAAATCGAAGAAAATGAATTTCGTCGAATGTTTGACATTTTCGAATAAAATACGGCCCGAGCTAAAATACCCGGTATTTATGGACTAGTGTCATACAAGGTACCACATGAACATGATAGTACGGTGTATAAAATATGTTAAAGGTGAGTATTATTTTAAGTAATTTGAGATAATTCTTAATTATGTGGGTAATGGGTGATTACGAATTTTACTAAGAGATTAACTAAGTGATTAAGTTATTTGGATAAGGTTAATAAACCTTCACGTGGTAGCAAGTCAAATAAAGGAGAATGACTCTTAATTAATTTGGCAAGGTGTCACACTTAGAGGCTTAGTCATCCTAAAGTGGAACCCACAAAAGCCAACAATTTAAAGAAGACTTTGTACCTCATTAAGAAGGATGCTAGCTGTTTAAGTAATGGATGATATATCTTGCCAAAAATCCATTTATTTGTTCATAATTTTGTGAGAAATTAAGCTTCTATATGAATAATATGAATAGTATCTCTAAAGAGTACACTATGTTAATTTTACAAACACGGAAAGGAAAAAGAAGCACAAATCTGGATTGGTCGATGTTGATATGTCTGTATCCTCAAGTGAATCCTTCAAATTCGTAAATGAGGATGAAGCACCAGGTTCATCCGGTTCTGAGCAAGGTAATATTGAAGTTGAATCTGAAATTGCTACTACTGAAAATAGGTTTGTGTTGGTTGGGTCAGTTATTGATGTAGAAGTGCCAGATAGGCAAAGAAAATTGGGAAGAAATCTTGAGAGAGAGGGAGAAGGAGGTTTGGTAAGGGGATCTAGGGAGGATGGTGCCATGTTGGCTATTTGTGGCCCCACTCTTGTGATAAATGAAAAATAAGTCACAGATTTAGGGGGAAGTATTGCTGGGGAAGCAACAACAGGTTTAGAGAGCCTACAAAAATCAACAGATGAACCTGGTTCTTCTGTCGAGTAGACTTTGGATGAGATGTTGAGGAAGTTGGGGGAGTCCTACAATCCCAAGAAGAAAAAACTTCAAAATCAAAGAAAGCTACTACCCCAAAGAAAAGAAAAGTTTCAATACCTGCTGATGTTTCTGCCACAAAGGTTCGTGGTACAAGAAGTACTGTTCGACAAAGAGAAGTGGAGTTAGAAAGGGCTTTGAGAGAGAGCAAGAAAAAGAAATCTTCCAAGGGAAAGGAAAAGTTAGGAGATCCTATTGAGGCTGTTGATGTTGATGATGAGACGATGGACCTGGTCCATTATGAGGAGCAGACGGCTCCAGTTGTGGTTGAGACACCCAACCCAAGAAGGCTAAGGCTTCTTCAAAGAAGTCAACTTCTAAGTCTGCCACACCCTCAAGCACAACTAAAAGGACCAGGTTAACGGCCAAGAAAGTGAAAGTTATTTAAGAAGAAAGTGAATGGAGTGGAGGAGAAGAGGAAATCTCTGGTGAGCAATCTGACAAACTCACCATGTTTGGCAAGCATACTATTCTTAAAGGAAAGCTGGTGAGAGATCTGGAAGAATCAGAAATGATCTTTTTGTTGAATGCACTGGATGTGCAGGGATGGAAGGACTTGGTCCTTCACCTGGAAGGAAGGCTGGAAAAGAATGAACTGGTGGAGTTTATGGCAAACGCAAGCGTGAAGGATGACAGGGTAACCTCCACAGTCAAGGGAATTCAGATCACATATTATGCAAAGGATCTGGGAGAGATTCTGAATATCCCTGCTGAGGGATATGACGATTACACTAGGCAAAGATGGCCCAGTCTCGAATGGCCTCTGCTATCAACATCACTAGATTCTTCTGTGAAAATGTGAAGGAACATGAGTCAAGGCCAATGTTCAAAAGTGAAATGCAGCCCCAGAACAAGCTACTCTTCGAATTTGTGATTAAGTTTCTACTGCCAAGATACGAGCGTAGACACACCACCAGTTACATGGAATTAGCACTTATGGAGTGCCTGTACCGGGGAAAGCAAATTAATTGGCCAACTTTCATCATCCATCTCTTGGACAGAGTTGTAAATGGAACCAAAGCACACGTTATTCCTTATGGATTTATTCTGGCAGCTGTGCTTGCCCACTTTGCGGTTCCTGTGAAGAAAGCTGAGATGACTACTGCTAAGGATTATTTTGGAAAGAACACTTTGCTGACATATGATTATATTGTAAATGCTCCTCAGGATGAACCTGGTTCATCTAGGAAGCAGCCATTCAATAGCAAAGTCAGGTCATTGGTGCAGGAAGGAGAGATAAAGGATGCAAAGATCCTTCGATTGAATTCTCGCCTTCATGAGGTTAAAGCTGAGCGGGATGCTCTCACATCTGAACTAGCCAAGGAGAAGGAGAAAATGAAGGTGTTTTTCAACAAATGCTTTATCTCCTTCAAGCAAAGACCCCAACCTCATCTGCTCCTTCCCAACCTTAGGAATTCCAGAGCTACCAAAACCCCTCTTTGCCTAGTTATTCTGTTTCTGTTTTTGTTATTTTTGCTCATGGTAGTGACTGCTTTAGTTTTTTTGTATGGTGCTTGACTTGCAGACTAATCAATGAATTCTGATGTTTGTGTTATTGAATTGTCTTCGTTTCTTATATAGCTTACATTTATTGGTTTCTTTTGATGATTAATCGTGTTTGCACCTGCAGTTGCCTCACTGGCCATGAGTAATTGTTAACAACTCTGGTAAGTTTATCATTTTGCAACTTTTTGATGATGCCAAAAGGGGGAAGATATGTGCTTTTTAAAAATTTCAAAAGTTGTGATATTTATAACCTAATGAACCTGGTTTCTCCATGATAAATGCTTAAAACCATACAAAGTGATTGAAGTTTATACATGGTTGAGCATAGAGTTTGTCATCATCAAAAAGGGGAAATTTGTTGACCCAAGTCACTGCATGGTTTTGAAGATTGAAAAATGCCTACCCAGTTGAACCAGGTCCATCAAGGTAAACATCTCGAACGACCCAATTGGCACAAGAAACGTACATGCATATAAGATAAACGTGATCTGTGAATTATCCATAAACTAAGAGGTTGTCTCCTAATGCGAAAAGGTTGCAAATTGATAAGGGGTTAGAGTTCGAGTTCAGCAAGGACAAAAATAAAGGAAGGAAGTTGAGATAAACACAAACTCTTCCACCAAGGAAGAGTTGCATTAGAACTAATCAAGAACATCTTAACTTCTGGCGCTATATAATGTTGAAGTATTCCTACTGAAGAGTAATTCGCACACAGAGAGAATTGAAGCAAGAACTGAAGGCAAAATTACCAGAGAAATTTTGCAAGCAGAATCCTTGTGCGATACAAAGGCTACTGACCAGCTAGATGAACCAGTTCCATCAGTTTGTCTTTCGAGTCTAGTTAGTTGTAGTAGGTGATTTAATATTGTATCTTTCAGCTTTATTAGAAGAAATTGTAATAGGTACACATTGTTCAAGTTAGAGTTAACTTGAAGCTTATCGCAATTAGCTAGAGGCTAGGTTGCTACAAAGGGATTAGAGTTAGTCCTTAGGTTTACAAAAGAGTTTATTTTGTAAATGNAGGTTGCTACAAAGGGATTAGAGTTAGTCCTTAGGTTTACAAAAGAGTATATTTTATAAATGTTGTTTGTCTTAGAGTTGTAGTGAAGAGTTTGGGAAAATCCTAATGAGTAGTAGGTCATGGTTTTTCACCTTTTGAGCCAGGTGTTTTTCACGTAAAAATCTCTGTGTTTTTACTTTACTGCATTTATTATTCCGCACTAGTAGAAGTTGGAACACCAAGAAGAACCAGGCTCTTCTATTGAGACAACACTCGAAAAATTGGACACCTTACAAATCACCCCCCTCTTGTGTGGTATTGACATATAAAACATCAGAGAGGACGTTTCCGGGAGACCCTCGGCTTAGAGATAATAGATATGTGACAACAAAATCCGAAAAATAATATCAGCAACGTGTGAGACAACTAAATGTAAAAGCAGTAACACAAATATTATGCAAAAGTGTGAAACACAACATAAATCGCTAGCAGGGCTAGGCAAAACACTATCATACTCGTCGGTACAAAGAGGGAAATCAGAACTAAGGGGAAAATCGATGGACTACCCCTTAACCTACAACCCTAATGCTCGACCTCCACACCTTCCCATCAAGAGCGTTATCATCCAAACGATGCCAAACGATCCTTGAAAGTATAAGTTATTGATGGTGCCATGTAAACATTGAAAATAAAGGTAGCGTTATGAGCCAAAATTGAATTTTTTAAAATTTCTTGGTTGGTAACTTAGAATCAATTTTTTTAAGCATAAAGTATGGAACTAAATTGATTCTTAAGGTTCACTTTGATAAATTTAGGTTTCTTTTTGAATTCTTCTAAAATTACGCTAAAATCACCACATTCAACTACATAAACCTTTGTGTCAGAGCCCAATTTTCCCCTTCGTTTGGGTATCGATATGGCACTTAGTCTTAAAGACAAGGTAAGCCTAACATATATGGAATAACAGCAATAAGAAATAAAATCTAATACTTTTTGAAAAGAATTTTGTGCAATGAACACATTCCCAAAATCCGGTAGCACAAGTCATAAGCTTTACAGAAGTTCATACTATAACTCCTAAATATCAGTGTTCAGAAATAAGTATAACAATGTATGAACAAAAGAAAATACGACGATGACTCTGAAACCCACGAACGATGTAGCAGTTTTACCTTGAGTCTTCTCAAAAGCGCTACTAACTATCAATCGGTCGGCTATGCAAAAACCTGGAATCTGCACAAAAATGTCCAGAAAAATGGTATGAGCACACCACAGCGGTGCCCAGTAAGTATCAAGACTAACCTCGGTGAAGTAGTTCAAGGACTAGTCAAGACACCCAGTGGTCTAAGAGATGAAAAAGTATAAATATAGGGAAACGGATTACGGCATTCACATAAGGGCTACACAATAGGACTAACAATATAGTAAATTCAATAAGGAAAGGAATAACAAGTAATAACGAAAAAATCATAAAATTATCATGAAAGAGTAACTGAAACACAAATAAATCCGGAATGTAAATATAAAACATGAAAAAGTAAGGACTCAACAATTTCGACTACTTTTACATCAACTTTCTTAGTCATATCCATGAGGTACCGAACCTCAGACAAAATCACCACTCATGGGTCGCAGTATCTGAACCCTAACATCGGCATCTTGTGCCCTCATTTCAAGTAATAACTGCACGGACGACTCACGTGCCATTTGGGGTCATTCACATATATATGGTAAGTACAACAAGAGTATCTATACTCGACAACAACAAGGAAAATCCTGAATCCGATAATAGTGCTTAGCTGCGTGTATGCTTGTGCAAGTGTCCTAACATGATTCAATACCCAATAATCATAAGGAAAGAAAAGGAGAAACACGTACATTGTCTTCTCACAATTTCCACACGAATAAACTCCCACAGTAAGTGTACCATTACACAGTGTCAACAAACAAAGAATGCCCCCAGGCCAACACAAGTATCACTAACAATCCCTGACACAGTCCACCTTGTCTCGCCACATGTGCAATAGTAAAATGAATGCCCGCCTTGTCTCTCCACACACGCACAACAATGTTCCCACCTTGTCCCGCCACACGCGCAACCCACACATATATATATATATATATATATATATATATATATATATATCCTTCCTTGTCACGCCGCATGTGCATTATCAATAGAAAATACGGTACGGTAGAAACCTCGTGCAAATCCCATATCAACAACTGCATGGCAGAAACCTCGTGCATTATCACAACAAGTACAACAACAACAACAACAACAATGACAAAAATACAAGATACGATAAATGCATTAACTCAAGAACCTTCGATCACAACAAAGGCAAGGCTAGTTCATAAGGAATAAGCACAATAAAAAAAAACTAGGCATAATAAGGACAACTCAACAAGGAAGAAAATGGCATGTAACAGTTGTACCCAATTTCACGATTCGACAACAAGAAATTAACACGAATCCGGAAATTTCAAATAAGGGCAAGTCAACTAAGATATAAGATATCTAAACTACCTTTAAGGTTGAGCAAATTTCGGGGATATTTAACAATTTCACTTAAGGGTAGGCAGCAGGAAGGTAACCATAACTTTAATTAAGACTAAACAATTTTAGGGTGGTGATGAAAATTACAAATAGAGATAAGCAGCTATGAAGATAGATCATGATAGTAAAAAGGGATGAAATATTTAGTTTAGTCAATTTGGAGTCAAATAGGCAATAAGAGTGAATAAAAAAGCAAGAAATTCTAAATTAGGCAACTAAAGATGAAACTAGAAATTAGGAACTCAATCATGTCAAGAACAAACTCATACTCAGTGAAAATAAGAACCTATGGTTCCTAAAAGGCCAACTTCTACAAATAAGTCCGCGCACGCACTCGTCACCTCGCGTTCAAGGACTACAATCAACATAGAAGACTCAAATCCTAAGGGGTAGTTCCCCCACACAAGGTTAGGCAAGATACTTACCTCAAGGACGACAAACCAATACTCTAAAATTGAACTTCTCGGGTGAAAGACCTCCGGACGGCTCAATCTAACCAAAATGAATTCAAAACATAAATAAAACACATAAGAAACTGTTCTGGATCATAAAGTCTAAATCTTTAACAAAATCTAAAAATCAACCCCAGGGCCGGCACCTTGGAACCCGATAAATTTTACGAAAATCCGAACACCCATTCCCTATGAGTTCAACCATACGAAAATTACTATATTCCGATACCATTTCGCCCCTCGAATCATGACTTTTCATTTTAGAAATTTTTCTTCAAAACCCACGATTTTCCTTATTCAAAACACAAATTCAATGATCAGAACAAGGATAAAATCATGGAGTATATTAAATTATAGGTGAAGAACACTTAACCAATCGAATGCCTTGAAAAAGCGACCAAGAATCGCTCAAAACTGAGCTCTATAAGTCAAAATATGATAGAAATGGCCTAACCCTCGATTTGAAGATTTATATTCTGCCCAGGCATTTAATGAATCGCGATCATGGAACATCATTTGCGATCACGAAAAAGAAAAAGGAAGGCTGCCCAGATTGTAATTTGCGAACACGATGACACGCTCGCGAACGCGAATGGAAAGAGGCGAAAGCCTACGCGAACGCGAACAAGGTGATGTGAACGCAGATAATAGTGGACTAAGCTTACGCGATCGCATACTTAGTGACGCGAACACGTAGAACAAGTTGGGGTTCCTAGCAAGGCAAACGCTAGGCGATCTCGGACATTTAGAAGCGAACGCGTTGCAGAAGAAATTATATGTTCGCGATCGCCAACCTAACTATGCGAACACGATGAAGGAAATTATGGCAGGTCGACATTACACTACGCGATCGTAGCTAGAACTACGCGATCGCGGAAGGGAACTTCAGACACCAGAAACAACAATTCAAAATTAGTGGAAAATGACCTATAGCCCATCCGGAATACACCCGAGATCCTCGGGACACCGTCTAAACACACAAACAAGTTTCATAACCTAACACGGACTCGTTCAGGGTCTCAAATCATATCAAACAACGTCGAAAATGCAAATCGTGCCATGAATAGAACTATGAACTTCCAAATATTCCAACTTCGTAAACTCGTGTCGAAACCAATCAAACAAACCCGGAATGACGCTAAATTTTGCCGACAAGTCCCAAAATAACAACGGAGCTGCGCCAACTCTCAGAATCGTATTCCGACCCTGATATCACAAAAGTCAAATGTGGGTCAAACTTCTCCATTTCCCAAACTTCAAAATTTTCAACTTTCACCGAATTGCCTCAAATTATCCTGCGGGCCTCTAATTTCGAAGGCGGATGCGCGCCTAAGTCCAAAATGACCATACGGAGTTGTTGACATTATTCAAAACTTATTCCGGAGCCGTTTTCACAAAAAGTCAAATTCCAGTCAAATTTCACCGCTTAAGCTTCCAAAACTAGAATCCTTCTTCCAATTCGACTCAGAAATCATCCGGTAACTGAATCCAACCATGCACACAGGTCGATATACACAATGTGAAGCTGCTCAAAGCCTTATGCCACCGAACGAAGCTTAAATTCTCAAAACGACCGGCCGGATCGTTACACTTTGCCACATGAAATTGTGAGAGAAAAATTAATAAATACAAAAAGAAATCTATTTCTATCTGTAACTAAAGAAATTATATGCTCGCAAATTCATAAAAATGCCAAAATATTTTCCAATTTATGATCTTGGCCGACTTGTAATTATTTTACACACTTTAAATCATGTTAATTTATAGAATATCGAATCACTTGTGTCCCTTTGGTATTTGCTAATTCTCCAGTCAAACTTGTTTCCTCATAAATATTTTTTTCGTTAAAAAAACTATCCAATTATGTAACTAAAGAAACTTTAATAATTATGAAGACTTATCGACAAAACATGATTGATGTGCCACTATATTAAATTAATTATGCAGTAGAAAAATGAGACTCAAATTAAACTTATTTAATTAAAAAATAAAGATTATTAATTCAAAGAAAAAATATCTTCAGTTTGGACCCGAGCTTAACACAAGCCTCCCCCAATCAATCTCTCTCTCTCTATATAAAAGAGGGTCACAACGAGGTGATGTGGCATCTTCCATGAACAAGAATTCTATTTATCTTTTTCCCTTTTTTTTGTATTTTTTCTTTAACTTTCCTTCTAATTATTCTATTGATCTCCAACTAACAAAGCGAAACGTTTCATTGTTGAAAGGCACTGCGCCTATTCAACAAGCCAGGCGGTTTCTTCAAACCTTTTAATAATGAAGAAACTAATGTGCGAAACGTTTCATTGAAAATCATTAAAGAGACAAGGTTTTGTGGCCTGGGTGATCAATTAGTTCCTTATGGCTTTTTATTGTTAGCGTATTAGACTTCTCTACGTGAA
This sequence comes from Nicotiana paniculata, assembly GCA_005239505.1. NCBI lineage: Eukaryota > Viridiplantae > Streptophyta > Magnoliopsida > Solanales > Solanaceae > Nicotiana > Nicotiana paniculata. The sequence goes on from ML328910.1 coordinate 14,617, forward strand.
AGTGCAAAAGGCACGTCTTCTCCTACTGTTTTACTTTTTTGCCTATTCGTCTTTCTTTTTCCTTATTTTCCTCGGTAGAAGGCCGAGTTAATTCGATTATACAAAGATTTGGGTTAGCATTAGTTTCAATTAAGTTGTTATAAATAGTATTTTTATTATGGTGAATGTCTATATTTTAGAGAGATTTTAGGGTTTGTTATTTGGTGGTTAAGTCACTTTTTCTCTATAAATAGAGGAATTTTATTTCATTGTAATTGATCCCAAAATCAATAAGAATTCTCTCTCTAATTTGTTTTGTAATACTCTTCTCTTCTATTATTGTTCATAACACGTTATCAGCACGAGACTCTAATCAATTGAGTAGAAGCTTTGGGATTGAGCATAATGATTGTCAGTTGTTCCATGAACTTCCTTCATGATTAAATTCTGGATTTAAGGTAAGTATTTCACCTTATTTTTCTCTTTTAAATTCTTCAAATTCTATAATTTGATTTAAATACAAGCAAAGACAATAAACTTTGATCATAACTCTAATAGAGTTTGCAAGAAATTATAACCACCCGAAGTGGTAAAGAAACTATGATTTGTCATGATCAAAATTCATGTATAGTTGTGGGCAAAGAAGTGAAAACCCGTCCTATTGAATTAGCTTCATTCTCATTCCCCTTAAGAGAATGTGATAGCAATATGTGATAAGTCTGAAAGAAGAAAAAATTATTACCATGAAATCAATGGACGTGGACGTGACAATAGACGAAATTATAATCGGCATCATTGTAATAATGAGAATAATAAAGATTCTCAAAATAATCCTTCACTATGTGAAAGTAATATTTGTCATCGATTTGACATGAGATTTTGTAAAGCACATATAGATGATTATGGTTCATTTATGATGTGAATGTGACAATAACTGATTTATGAATACATATTCATTCTTGGAAGAATATGAACGTGCTAGTGGTAATGGATATACAACACTAATCTCTAGAAAAAGGTTTGAGATGAAATAAGAAAATAATTTGATTATTATAGTATGAATTGTCATTGATCACGTACCTATTGTGATTATGCCAAAATATTATGACAATGGATTATTAAAGGGCAAAAGTAATAGAAGAAACATATCTTGCCTATAAAGATTTCGAACATGACCATAATGTTGTAACTTTCTCCTTGGAAAAGATATTCATCATATGGATATTGATGAATATGTTGTAGTACAAAATTAATTGAAAGGTCTAGAATGGCCAATTATATTACTTTGGAGAAATAAAATTGATTATCAATAAGTCATGGTGTCGTAGTAAGTCTCAAAGAAACGTATTGAGTTTCTAAAGTATTCGCGAAAGCGATTGCCTATATTGAGACTATAAATAAAGGAAAAATTTAAAATCTTCTATTACTACAACTTGTAGCGGGATAATATGTATGTGAAAAGCTACCCACTTTATTCTCCAGTTTGTACTACACAAATAAAAGAAAGTCACAATAAAATATAAGTTTATTGATATTGAAACCTATATCATAATAAACTTAGAGTTTATTCATAATTGCACACATCATGGTATAATCCTAGTTTATCAATATTGATAATTTATTCAGTTGGCATAATTGGTTTATCCATGTTCATTTAAGTATGATGTGCACAAATAAAAGAGAATTCACATGGGTAAATATTAAAGAACTAGAAAGTTTTGTATGGATTTTCTTATGTTATTTGTTCACATTAATTAATAGTCCAACAAAAAATTGGGATTGAATCCCATGAATGCTGGAAATATCAAAGGTGAATCTGAGCTCATTCACCTACCATGTATACCACATAAGATGCATCTATGAGATGGTTACATGTACGATTATTATTAACCTTCAACCTGGTGTTTGCGAGGTAACTTGCTCTATAATTTAATTTCGAGCATAATTTTTAGATTTTCTGTCACGACCCAAATCCTAACCCAGGTCGCGGTGGCGGGGCAAGCCAACATTTATCTTGTGGTGAGTTTCATTCATTTTTACAAAACATTTCCCAACATTTAATTAGAGTAAATTTATGACATTCGGTAATAACATATAAATTATATATAATTTGCTAAATCCATTAGGCAAAATAAACAGTCAACAGTCTAAACCATACCCAAAACCCGGAGTCAACATGTCATGAGCATCTAAGAAATATGCCGAAAGATATACTATTATAATACAAAACCTCTGAACGAATAACTAGATACAACATAAGAAGGGAAAACAGAGATGCTGCGGATGCTGAACAACTACCTCTATATCCCGAACTCCGACTCCGCACGGAATAGATGGCTAACGCTCAATATCAGCACTTGTATCTTCACACAGGGGTGCAGGAAGTAATGTGAGTACGCCAACTCAGTAATAATAAAAATAAATCAAGTCTAAGCGGCAAGAAATACATAAAAATCAATATCATCAGTTCACAATATGCACATCCTTTCTTTCCAATAGTATATACATAGATATATGAAATCAACATGCTTTAAAAGCCAACCTCAGTAAAATCCTTTGAAAAATGTGTTTTTCCAACAATTTCCGAAATAAAAATAACCAAAGGATTTAGTATAAATGAAATAAATCATTAGTAGCCCCTCGGACAAAACCATGAATGATAAATCGCCCCTCGGGCAGAAAATCACTCAGCACCTCAAAACCACACAGTATCAGCCCTCGGGCAACCTCACAGTCACTTATGCCTCCCAATCGCTCATCACTCGGCACTCGGCACTCAGAACTCAGCACTTAGTAGGTACCTGCGCTCATTGGGGGTGTGTACAGACTCCGGAGGGGCTCCTTCTTCCCAAGCGCTAATATCAAGCCACCTCGTAGTGTATCATATCCTCACAAATCAGGCCCTCGGCCTTACTCAGTCAGAACCGCTCAAAAGCCCCTCGGGCATATTAGTAAATGGGATACTCGACCCAAAGCATCATTTTATATCTTAAAATAGTGTAAACAAGGCTGAGTTTCGAAAAACAGTAAGCACAATATGACTGAGTGTAAATCATAAATCAACAGTGAGGAAATAGCAGTAAAAATCCCCAAAGGGGTCTAAATAAGTCGGCACAAGGCCCCAAGCACGGCTTATAGCCCAAATATAGCATTATTCTTTAGAATACAATTTAACATATGATTTAGAGTAAAATACGCAACTCAATAGTTGCCGTGGAGAGGACCAAGTCTAATCCAAAAATCAGTGTGCGCCACATACTCGCCATCCGATATGTGCGCCATTCTAAAAATAGTGAAAAATATGAAGTCCGGGGTTTCATACCCTCAGGACAATATAGCCATTACTTACCTCTACCGGGCCACAACACTAATCCGATCTGCTCTTGCCCCTCAACTTGGCTCCTGGTTGATCCGAATCTAACCAAAACCAGATTAACATCCTCAATATACGCTAAAGGAACACAACTCAATCGAAAACTATCAATCTATACAAAAATCTCGAAATTCGGCCAAACCCGAGCCCCGGGCCCCCGTCTTGGAATTCGATAAAATTTTCATCAATAGAAACCTCGTCCTCCAACGATTTTATACATACCAAGAACACTAAAATCGGACCACACTTGCCCACCCAGATCCTCAAAAGAAAATTCCAAATTCCATGCACCTTTCTTCCCCAAATTTGGGTTTAATTTCAACAAATTTTCCGGTTAAATTGCTTAGAAAACGATATGGAAAGGAGTTATGAAGTTAAAAACCTTACCTCCAAGTGATTCCCTTGATTTCCTCTTCAAACCCTCTCAAAAGAGCTCCCAACTCGTTCAATAATGGAGGAAAGTGGTGAAAATTTCGCAACAATGGGCTTTAAAACATTCTACCCAACACTTAAAATCTCTTCAGTGCGATCACAACTCTAGCCACGCGATTGCGATGCACAATCCAGACCACTCTACGCGATCACACACCAACACAGGCGATCGCATAGAACAAAAGACCATCCCACACACACGCCTTAAAACCTCTATGCGATCGCACCACAGCCCACGCAATCGCACTGCCTCACCTGCTCAACCTATGCGATCGAAATCCTAACCACGCGATCGCATAGAAAAAAAATGCCTGCCCCACTCTTTTACTCTACGCGATATCGGATGACTCCACGCGATCGCAGTGAATAATCCATTTCTGCTAAAACACCAGAAAACCAACAATCTCCCAAAAACCAAAAGTGCCCGTTTGAGCACCGAAATACACCTGAGGCCCCCGAGACCTCAACCAATCCTACCAACACATCCCATAACATCATTAAAACTTAGTTGAGCCTTCAAAACACCAAAAACAACACGAAAACACCAAAATTACATCAAATTCAAGCCTATGAACTTTGAAACTTCTAATTTTCACCAATGATGCCGAAACCAACCAAAACACATCCGATTGACCTAAAATTTTGCACACGAATCCAAAATGACATTACAAACTTGATCCATCTTCCGGAATCCCATTCCGACCCCGATAGCCTATTTTCCACTACCGACCGAAAATCGCTAAAAACTAACTTTCGCCAATTCAAGCCTAATTCTACATCGGACATCAAAACTTCATTTCGAACACACTCCTAAGTCTCAAATCACCTAACAAAGCTATCCCATCCATACAATCCGCATTCCGAGGTCGTTTACCAATAAGTCAACTCCCAGTTGACTTTTTCAACTATTAAGCTAATTTAAGAGACTAAGTGTCTCAGTTCTCACCACGACCACTTCGAACCCAAACCAACCGACCCAACGCAACATAAATAGGCTAAGAAACATACAATTAAGCAGAAACGGGGGAAATGGGTCAAATCTCACGGAACGACCGGCCGGATCGTTACATCCTCCCCCTCTTAAACAAGCGTTCGTCCTCTCGATCTCCCAGGTGGCATCCTCCACCGGCTGCCCTCTTCACTGAACCTTCACTGAAGCTATATCCTTAGACCTCAGCTTCTTGACCTAATGACCCAAAATAGCCACTGGCTCTCCCTCATATGACATATCACCCTTGAGATGAATCGTGCTAAAGTCCAAAACATGAGACGGGTCACCAACATACTTCCGGAGCATCGAAACATGGAACACCGGATGAATAATCGCCAAGATGGGAGGCAAGGAAAGTCTATAATCCATCTCCCCAATCCTCTGAAGCACCTTAAATGGTCCAATGAACCTGGAACTCATCTTTCCTTTCTTCCCGAACCGCATAACACCCTTCATGGGTGACACCTTCAGCAACACCTTATCCCCAACCATGAAAGACACATCTCGGACCTTCCGGTCCACAAAGAATTTCTGCCTAGACTGCGCCGTGCGAAGCTGCTCCTGAATCAACTTCGCCTTACCCAACACATCCTAAACCAGGTCTGTGCCCAATAGCCTAGCCTCACCCGGATCAAACCAACCAACCGGAGATCTGCACCTCCTACCATATAAATCCTCATATGGAGCCATATGGATACTCGACTGATAACTATTATTATATGCAAACTCCATGAGTTGCAGAAATCGGTCCAATGAACCCCAGAAATCAATGACACGTGCACGCAACATATCCTCCAAAATCTAAATCGTACGCTCCAACTGCCTGTCGATCTGAGGATGAAACGCTGTGCTCAACTCGACCTGAGTACCCAACTCTCCCTGTACGACTCTCCAAAACTGAGATGTAAACTTAGTGCCTCTGTCAGAAATGATAGAAACTGGAACCACATGCAATCGGACAATCTCCCTGATATAAATCTGAGCTAACTGCTCCGAAAAATAAGTGGTACCGATAGGAATAAAGTGCGCGGACTTGGTCAGCCGATCCACAATAAACCATATAGCATCAAACCTCCTCGAAGCCCGTGGGAGTCGAACTAAAAAGTCCATGGTGATCCGCTCCCACTTCCACTCCGGAATATCAAATCTCTGAAGCAATCCACCTAGCCTCTGGTGCTCATACTTGACCTGCTGACAGTTGAGACACCGAGCCACAAACTCAACAATATCTTTCTTCATCCGCCTCCACCAATAATGTTGTCGTATATCCCGATACATCTTCGCGACACCCGGATGGATGGAATACCGCAAACTATGGGCCTCATCTAGAATCAAATCTCGAAGTCCATCCATATTGGGCACACAAATATGGCCCTGCATCCTCATGACCCCATCATCACCAATAACCACACCCCTAGCATCACCGCGAAGGACTATGTCCTGAAGAACGAGCAAGAGTGGATCATCATATTGGCGTTCTCTAATCTGATCATCAAGAGAAGACCTCGAGGCTACATAAGACAATACCCACGGAGGCGCAGAAAGATCCAATCTCACCAACTGACCCGCTAAATCCTAAAGATCAAGTGCTAATGGCCGCTCTGCTACTAGAAGGTAGGCTAGACTCCCCAAACTCTGTGCTCTGCGACTCAAGGCATCGGCCACTACATTGGCCTTCCCCGGATGATATAAAATAGTGAG
>ML328913.1:0-63120 GCA_005239505.1 Nicotiana paniculata
TATATATATATATATATATATATATATATATATATATGTATATGTATATATATATATGTATATATATATATATATGTTTGTTGACATTCTGGACATGTTGGACCTGCTATTTGATTTGAGGAAAATGAAAATAATAAAGGGAGGTGCTGCCCAAAATTCCGTAGACGAGTTAGTCGCACATTTGTTTTGAGTTCTAGCTTTCGTAAGCTTAACAATGGTCCTTTGTTTTTTGTTGTAGATTGAACTACTAATAGGCTGAACCGACGTCGTGTGGTTAGGTAAACATCAAAGGTATGTTAAGGCTATCCCTTCTTTCCTTTTGGCATGATCCATATGATACAAACGAATCGAGCAAATGCACAACATTCATAAATGACACTATTCTTAGAAGTAACAGGGGTTCCTATGTTCTTGATTTACCATGTGTCCTATTATTCTATCATCTGTTCATGGGTCTTAGAAAATACGTAAGTTGATAAAGTTTATTGCATGATATTAATCGAAGACATAATGATATTATGACATTCTGAGAGATCTTATTGACTTACTTCATTAAGCATTGCATTCATTTATACATATACATTGGCCCCATGACCAGATAGCGTTATGTACGTGTATATTATATGTATAGAGTATATGGGAAAATGTGATTGCGTTATATACGCAACACTTTCCAATCAGCTGGTATACATTGATAATTTCGTCCACAATGGCCGAGATGATATGATGAGATGCCCTCAAAGGCATGGTGATATTATGTACGCATATACCTATGCATCATATGACATTTATATGCATATGCATGACATTATAAATATTAAATGATTCACAGAGCTATTCAGACTTACATGTTGAGTATTTTGCTCCATGTTTCTCTCATGTTTTTTATTTACTGATTTTCATTCCTTACATTCTCGGTACATTATTTGTATTAATGTCCCTTTTGCCTGGGGACGCTGTGTTTCATGCGCATAGGTCCCGATCGACATGTTGAGAGTTCTCCTAGTAGGCTATCAGCTCAGCGGAAGGTGTTTGTGCACTCCACTTGCTCTGGAGTTGCGTATTTGGTCAGTATGATTTAGACATGTATTGAATTGTATGGCGGGGACCTGTCCCGGCCTGTATGACATTTATGTACTCTTAGAGGCTTGTAGATAGATGTCGTGTATATGAAAGATTGTATGGCCTTATCGACCTATGTTTTGAGTTTTCAAATGATCATATCGGTTGTATAGGCCTATATATCACATTTATAAGTTTGTATACCTGTTGAGTCGTCCTATATCGAGTATTCCCTTATGTTTATTCTGGTTATCTCATGATGTCTTTCCGGTTCATTGACCCATAATGGTATATTAAGAAAGATATGTTATGTTGGTACTCGGTTGAGTAAGGCACAGGGTGCCCGTTGCGGCCCTGTGGTTTATGTCGTGACACTACGTATGGGTATGTAGCGCGCCTCATCTAATACTTGGGAGGCTATAGGACATGTTAGGAAGAAATTTCCTCTTTTATTTTTGTAATATCATGCGTTAAAGCTAACATTTCAGAGTACTAACAATTATCTTTCTCATTTCACTGAAACAATATTTAAGACCAGATCGACTTCCTCTTTTGCTACTAAAAATGCGAGCATACCAGTGTCTAATCACCAAGAGGTGCCTTAAATGGTGCCAGGTGCCCTTGTTGTACTAGCTACAATCACACGAAGGGACAGAGATGGAGATAAGGGCCACAAGAAAAATGTTAGAGGTAGGGATAACTAAGATCGAGGTAGGGCCATAGGGAGAGCACATGACCTAGCTTAGCTAGTTGTTGAAGAGGAAGTAGAGGTTACTCCCTCTCCTAGACCAGCCAAAGAAAATCAGCCTTGGTACCTAGATGCCTGACTTGCCAGAATCCTCGAGTTTCTAGAATCACTAGCCCCTCCAACTTATGGCCGGGAGCCACCTGCCTATGAGCCGGTTCAGGATTAATATGGTTCGAATGCGGTAGAAATAAAACATAGTTTTCAGGACCATCCAACTCATGTAGGAGTACAGCTGCTGCAGCAAATGATCAGGTGCTCTACATCTAAAGTCAAACCACACGACTTCACTAGGCTTAAACTTTTAACTTTTACGGAAACTGGCCCAAAAGTAGAGTCGATCAAGTCTTTGGAAGAAATTGAAGAAAGATTTATTTTCTTAGCTTGTATGAATAGACTAATATTGTAGGGGTTTGGTTGAGATCTTACAAGAAGAGTAGAGGCCCAAATCTACCACTGTTCTCTTGGGCATAATTTGAACATAACTTCATGGAAATGTTCTTGCCCAACAGCTTATAGGATGACCCCGGGCAGGAATTTGAAAAACCTCAAACATGGCACCATGAAAGCTGCGGAGAATGAAATAGAGTTCAACAGATTAGTAAAGCATGCTGCTATCTTTATCCATGCAAAGAAGAAATGGGTCAAAATTTAATAAAGGATCTTAATGCGTATACAGTTATAGATATGGCTTCTCATGTAGAGAATAAAACTTTTCTTAAGGTAGTGAACATGGACAAACAAAGAGGATATGGATAGACATTATCAAACAGTCCTGGAAAGCTAACAAAACAAAAAGGAAAAGGTTGTATGGGGTTATAACGGGCAGAAAATAAGAGGGGAGAACAAAAATCACATAGCTCAAAGTCAATCAGTGATATATTCCTTTCCGCGGCCAGCCCATCCAAGCAGAATCAATAGGCTTGAACTCAAAATTATTGGGGGCACAATGAACCTACTCAGAGTCAAACAGTTTAGTCAAAAGAGGCATTACAAGTCGTGTCATCTTGGTCAAAGAGGATACTCTCATTATAATGATATGGGCCACATAATTAGGGATTTTCCTCGGCTCGGACAGGACTCGAGGAATTCCTCAGCTACTCAGGCAGCTTCTACAACTACGACCCTTTCTGCACCTTCTCTATTTTGGCCTAATAACCCAATGGGTTATGGTGTAGGTAAAGGAGGAGCACAGGCAGGTGGAAAACCAACTAAACTCTATGCCGCAATAGACTAGTGAAATATAAAGGCATTAAATATTGGCATCACATGTATTTTAGAAGCATGTGATCTTCTTGCTTATATTTTAATAGACCCAGGTTCTACTATCTATTATGTGTCATACTTCTTTGCTACGGAACTAGGGAAAGAATTTGAATTATTAAAAAATAGTTTTCAGGTTTTAACTTCGGTAGGGGTACGGTGAAAATTACTAGTGTGTGTCAAAATAGTGTAACTTTATTCAGAGGTAGAAATACTTTAGCAGACCTGCATTTGCTAGATATGACAAATTTCAATGTCATAGTTGGAAAATTTCAATGTTATAGTGGGCATGAATTGGCTAGTTTATGTTATGCAACAATTGACTGCCATTCTAAAATGGTCAAATTGACATTTATTAGCGAGGATCCAAATATAATTAGGGTTAAAGCTGGTGCTCATGTGGGTAAGTTTATTTCTTATCTTAAGGCCAGAAACATGATAGGAAGTTGATGTTAACGTATTTACAACACATTCATTTTACGGAGTCCGACTCCTTGATACTCGAATCAGTACCATTGGTAAGGAAATTTCAAGAAGTATTTCTTGAAGATCTACTAGGATTACCACTAGACAAAGAGATCGAGTTTGGTATAGACACTTTATCTTGCACTCAACCAATCTCTATATCTCCCTATAGGGTGACTCCAACAAAGATGGATGAACTTAAGAGGCAGTTGCACGATCTCTTAGATATGGGCTTTGTCATACCAAGAGTGTCCCTATGAAGCGCTTCAGATTTGTTCGTGAAGAAAAGGACGGGTTCCTGCGGATGTGTATAGATTACCATCAACTTAATAAGGTCACTATAAGAAACAAATATCCATTACCCAAGATAGATAACATGTTCAACCAGTTACATGGTGCTAAATACTTTTCGAATATAAATCTGAGATCAAGATATCATTAGCTAAGGATTAGAGAGGCATACATACTAAAAATAGCGTTCAAGACTCGCTATGGTCACAATATATTTTTAATGATGTCCTTTGGGCTGACTAACGCACCAGCAACTTTTATGGATTTAATGAATAGAGAATTTAAGGCATTTTTGGATACCATTATCATTATTTTTATCAATGACATCCTAGTATGTTTCCCAACCAAGTAGAGCACGAAGAGTATTTAAGAAATTACTACAAATTCTTCAAGACTACTAGTATATGCCAATTTTTTTTAAGTGTGAATTCTGGCTTGACACTACCATATTTTTCAGACACGTGATCTCAAGTGCAGATATAAGGGTGGATCCAAAAAAAGTTAAAGGAGTTAAGAGTTGTCCCAGACTAACAACACCTACAGATATTAGATGTTTTAAGGGATTAGCAAGTTATTATAGACGTTTATCGAGTGGTTTTTTTCACTAGGTGCAGTGATCACGTCCAATCCACACCCAATTAACGAGTATGGAACGGTCACTACAATTATAAATCCCAACACGAGTCGGGGTCGAATCCACAGGGAGTTTAAATTGGTGCTAACGTAAAGGTCGAGTATTTAATCAAATACTCAAAGTCAACCAAAATGTCAACTCGGGCCTTGTGACGACCCGACCGGTTAATTTGTATATTGTAGACTCATACCCTATTTATAACTTCTTCTATGTTCAATTGTAGTTATGTGACTTGTCAGGGTGGTTAATTTGTTTTCGGAGATGTTTTGGAGTAAATTGGATACTTAGTCCCAAGGTTGAAGGTTTATGTTGAAAAAGTTAACTATAGTTTGTCTTTTGTGTATACGGCTCCGAAATAACATTTTGATGGTTCTGATAGCTTCGTATGGTAATTTTGAACTTAGGCGTATGTCCTGATATTGATTTGGAGGTCCGTTTTTCGTTTTGGTTTAATTTGGAGAAAGTTGGAAAATTGAAGGTTTGGAAGGTTGAGAGGCTTGACCGAGAGTTGACTTTGTTGATATCGAGTTCAGATTTCTATTCTGAGAGTTGTATTAGGTCCATTATGTCATTTATGACTTATGTTCAACAATTGAGGTAAATCGGAGTTGATTTGATATGGTTCAGCATTGGCTTTATAAGTTGGAAATGCATTAATTTTATTAGGCTTGAATTGGGGTGTGATATGTGATTTTGGTGTTGTTTGATGGGATTTGAGGCTTCGACTAAGTTCATATTGTGTTTTAAAACATGTTGGTATGTTTGTGTAGGGTCCTGGGGGCCTCGGGGTTGTTTCAGATGGTTATCGGATCATTTTTGGACTTGGAGTGATTGTTGAACCTTTTCGCTTCTGGTGTCTTTGCACCTGCGGTGGGTATGGCTGCAGATGTGGAACCGCAGGTGCGGCGAGATGTGCGCAAATGCGAAATGAAATGGAGACTGGGAGGACCACAAATGCGCTTGTATTTTCGCAGAAGCTGATGCGCTTATGTGATATGAGGTCCGCAAATGTGGAGTACGATTGGTTTGGCCTTGGGAGCAGGTGCGGTAGGTGATCGGCAGGTGCGTATGCGTTGGAAAAGGTGAGAATTCGCAGAAACTGTCTTGTAGGTGCGGAACTTTGACACGGGTGCGCTAGGTCGGGAAGTTAATAAAATTTCGCACATGCGATTGTGAGTTTGCAGGTGCGGCATCGCAGGTGCAACTCTGTGGGCTGCAGAAGTGAGAATCGCTGGGAATGTTTTAAAACCGAGGGTTTTCATTGTTTTCTCATTTTTGGAATTGTGGGACTTGGTCTTAGGCAATTTTTGGAGCATTTCTCATCCCAATTGAAGAGGTAAATAACGTTTATTTGATTTTTGTGTTAGATGTTCATTACCTATTGATTATTACGCCTAATATTCATGAATCTAAGATAGAATTTGGGAATTTTTGGACTATGTCATTGGAGAGTGTAATATGAGGATTTGAGGGTCGATTTACAGTTGTAATTGGATGATTTTAGTATGGTTGGACTCGTAATTGAATGGGGGTTCGGAATTTGTGATACTTGACGGGTTATGAGGTGCAGACCTGTGGTTGACTTTTTGGGTTGGATTTTTTATATGAGTTAAAGATCTTAGCTTTGTCTTTTGGAATCTTTCCTATGGATTTTGTTGATGGTATTGCATTTTTTTTGGCTAGATTCGAGCCGTCAAGAGATTGATACGCGCAGGAAAGGCTTGTTAGAGGAGTGATTTGGCTTGCTTCAGGTAAGTATCATATCTAAACTTGGTTGAGGCACTAGTTTCCTGAATTATTGTGATAGCTACGTGCTATGAGTGGCGCATATGTGTGGGGTTGAGCCTATATGTGCACAGGGGTACTATTTTCATGTTGGAGGTAGTGATTAGGCTATGACATGCCTTGAATTGATTATTAAGCTTCAACATGTGATGTTTCTCCTATTTGTACCCCTCTATAAGTTCTTTGCACCATGTTTGAGATTCATTGAGGTTATTCTTCTGATTGAACCTAATAAACTGTTATTTCATGATGATATTTCCTATTCTAGCTGTAATAGCACACAGTGCACATGCCTACACTATAACATGTTATTTATACCAGTTCAGGAGTATGAAACTTGATAATCATTGATCATGTACAGGTTTTCTCGTATATTTGCTTTTCTATGTTATTAGCTGGACAAGTAGCATGTGACTATGTCGGGCAGTTGATATTATTTGCACGTCAGTTGTCAGTGCAGCACGTCAGTTGTCAGTGCGGATTGCGTTATTGATATTATTATCACTTGAGTTATCCTTGAAGCGTATGGATACGAATCCATCCCCCTAAGGTCACCCTCTCATGTTTCTCTCTTGATGGTGTACGCGTGGATATTTAGGAATGTCTGGCTAGTGTTTTGTTTGGATTTGCATTTCATCTTTACTTGCAATTCCAATGGTTAAATACCTAATTTACTTGCATATCATATTATATGTTGTATCATTTGCTGAATAGAGAACTTGATAATTGTACATACACACACAGAGGGTTCTTTTTGGGCTTATGACCTGATTACATCATTGTTATGTACTTGTTAAATTGATGAAATTGCACAGGTTATAGTAGGGATAATTTAATATTCTTTCTTCTTTTACTTCGCCGAGGTTAGTTACGATACTTATTTACATTGGGTTGGTTGTACTCATACTACACTTTGTACTTAATTGTGCAGATCCAGGTGTTGGTACCAGTTATCAGTATCAGCATTGCTTGTTGAGATGAGTATCGAGAGACGAGGTAGAGCTTCATTTTCCGCTCGCAGTCTTGGCTTGTCTTTCTTATATATTGTTATTTTCAGTTTAGATAGTGTTATTATAGGTTTTAGAGTTGTATTTTGTTTTAGAGCTAATGACTCTGTATCTGCCAGTTTTTGGGGGATTTTTCTTGTATTAGAAGTATTTGGTTACATTGAGAATTCAAACTTATGCCATTTCTATATATTCCATTATTTTGGTTCTTTATAGTTATATTCGGCTTGCCTAGCAAGTGTGTTAGGCTCCGTCACGATGTGTTGGGATTTTGGATTGTGACAAATTGGTATCACAGCCCTAGGTTACTATGTATTACGAGTCATCAGCAAGTTTAATAGATTTTTGCGGATCAGTACAAAGATGTCTGTACTTATCTTTGAGAGACTACCGAATTGTTAGGAAACTTCACTTTCTTATATTCTTGTCATGCGAATTGGTTATTTATGAAATTTGAACTTGACTCTTCTATTCTCTCATAAATGGTGAGGACACGTACTACCGGATCAGATAGACGACCAATAGTACCACAGTTGGTGCCGCGAGAGGCTTGAGCCACGGTAGAGGCCGAGGTGTGGCTCGTACTACAGCTATAGAAACACCTATGGAGCCACCAATTTCTCTAGTTCAGGAGTAGGTACCAGAGATTGTTGAGCCGGTAGGACCATCTCAGGCACCAACAGTGTCCATTGTGATCCCAAGCCTTCAGGAGGCCTTAGCCTATATTTTGACTGTGTGCACGAGCCTGGCTCAAGCGGTTTTAGTTCTAGATGCACCATCCACTTCACATGAAAGAGGAGGTGCCCAGACTCCTCCTACCCTTACTCTAGAGCAGCTAGCTCAAGAACTCCAGACACCGAGTATGTTGCTATTTCAGCTGGTTGCTGCCGCTCGGGCCGAGGTTGGTCCCCATGTGAATGATGAGGAGCATAATATATTGGATCAGTTTGGGAGGCTCAAGCCTCTAGAGTTAAGTGGAGAAGAGTCAGAGGATGCTCCGGATTTTATAGACCGGTGTCAGCGAATTCTTCTCACAGTGGGTATTTTGGATACCAGTGGGTTTTCATTTACTACTTTTCAACTTACTGAGGCAGCTTATCTATGGTGGCATGCCTATGTGTTGAGAAGGCCAGTCGATGCAACACCACTTACATGGCATAAGTTTTATGTTCTCTTCTTATAGAAGTTTGTTCCATAAACGCGTTGAGAGGAGTTGCGTAGGCAGTTTGAGCAGCTACTCTAGGAGGGTATGTCAGTGACTTAGTATGAGATGAGGTTTGCAGAGTTGGATCATCATGCGGTACGGTTGGTTCCCAAAGAGAGGGAGAAGATTAGGAGGTTCATTGATGGCCTCAAATATGGTTTAGGCTTCATTATGGCTCGGAAGGTTGCCACGGATGCTAGGTTTGACCAGGTGGTCGATATTGCTATCCTCTTAGAGCTAGTTCACAGGAAGGAGTGTGAGGAGCGAGAGGCCAAGAGGCCTCGTAGTTAATGTGGTTTCAGTAGTGTCTTATCTGGAAGCCAGTCCTACCACAGGAGAGGCCGTCGATCTGGACCAGTTCAGGATGCTCTCCATGTTCCTCGTTGTTCTTTAATCAGTCATAGCTCTTACAGTTCTCTACCAACTCAGTCATCGTTCAGTGTGTTGCTGGCACAGAGTTCTTACCATGCTTCATCTGCACAGGGTTCCTTGGGTAGCTATTCGATTTATCAAGGTCAGCAGCTCCGTCAGAGAAAGGGTTGTCTTGAGTGAAGGGACTTGAGTCATCTCAAGAGGGATTGCCCCAGACTATTACCACAGTAGAGTTCTCAGCCTATGATTTCAGCACTAGCAGCTATACCACCCGCACAGCCAGCTCAGGGTCGGGCTCAATCAGCTCGAGGCCGCCCTAGAGGGGGAGGTCGATCAGGTTGTGGTTAGGCCCGTTGCTACGCATTTCCAGCAGGCCAAAGGCGGTTGCTTTTGATGTGGTGATCATATGTATTGTTTCAGTATGCCGCAGAGATTCTTCAGTATTATTTGATTCTCGTTCCACTTATTCATACGTGTCATCATACTTTGTTCGTTATTTGGATATGCCCCGTGATTCCTTAGCTAAGCATGTTCATGTATCTATACCGGTGGGTGATTTTATTATTGTGGACCATGTGTATCGGTCATGTGTGGTGATTATTGGGGGATTAGATACAAGTGTTAATCTTTTTTACTACTTAGCAAGGTCAATTTTGACGTGATTTTAGGCATGGATTGGTTTTCACCATGTCACGCTATTCTGAATTTTCACGTTAAGACCATGACATTGGCGATGCCGGGGTTGCCTAGGGTTGATTGGAGAGGTTCCCTGGATTATGTTTTTTGTAGAGTGATTTCATATTTGAAGGCTTAACGGATGGTTGAGAAGGGATCTCTGCCCTATTTGGCCTTTGTGAGGGATGTTAGTGCTGATACTCTTACCATTGAGTTTGTTCCGGTAGTCAGAGACTTTCCAAATGTGTTCCCTGCAGACCTTCCAGGCATGCCACCTGGTATGAACATTTATTTTTTGGTATTGTTCTGGTGCCGGGCACTCAGACCATCTCCATTCCATCATATCGCATGGCACCAACAAAAATAAAAGAGTTAAAGGAAAAACTTTAGGAGCTACTTGATAAGGGATTTATCAGGCCTAGTTTGTCTTATTGGGGTGCATCGGTTCTATTTGTAAAGAAGAATGATGGTACTGTGCGGATGTGCATTGATTGCAGGCAGTTGAACAAAGTTACCATTAAGAAGATGTACCCTTTACCACGCATTGATGACTTATTTGACTAGTTTCAGGGTGCGAGGGTGTTTTTGAAAATTGATTTGAGGTCAGGGTTGTCACGACCAAACTGAAGGGTCACGACAGGCACCCAGTAACTTACTCAACCTAGTACCAACATACATATCTTTCTTATCGTCCTATCATTGGTGACTGGGACAACATGGACACAACTCATAATATATAACTATGAGTGGGAAAGCACTGTATCAATGAACCATCTTTCTTAAGATATGAATACATATGGGCCGTCAAGGCCTCTAACATACTATACAAAATGAACCTCTATTTACAAAGCCTTTAAGAGTATTTGAAATCAAATGGGATAGGGTACCGGCCTACCCATAAGTTCGTAGCAAAATTCTGACACGATGACTCATAGACTTGGCTGCACTCCGAATGAGGTGGAATCTTACCGATCTTCGTTGAATGCTAACCTCGTCTACTATGAGGGCTCGTAAAATTGATTGTCTATACCTACAGGCATGAATGAATCATCCCCAACAAAAGGAATTCATTATGAATAATGTACCGAGTATGTAAGGCACATAAATAAGTATATAAAAGACATAGAAGAAACATGGAGTAAATGACCCAACCTGTAAGTCTGGATGACTCTGTAAATCATGAAATACTTATAGTGTCATTCATATGTGTATGAATGTCATGTCGTGCATAGGTACATGTGTTCATAACTTTATCAAGCCTCTGAGGGAATCCCATCATATCATCTCGGCCACTGTGGGCAAAATCATCAACGTACTGGTTGATCATGTGGTGGTGCGTATATAACGCCAAAACCTTTCCCAAGATACCATATACATATAATATACATATATACACGTATATAGTGCCATCTGGTCATGGGTCAATGTACATGTATAAATGAATGCAATGCATGAGAAGTACGTCAATAATATCTCTCGGAAGGTCATAAGACCATTCTGCCTTTGAGTAATATCATGAAGTAAACCTTTTCAACTTAAGTATTTTCTGAAACCCATGAATAGAGATGTAATAATAATACACATGAGAATTCAAGAACATAAGCACCTCTAAAACTTCTATGAATAGAGTCTTTTAAGGAAGTTGTGAATTTGCTCATTTCGTTTGTATCATATAGATCATGCCAAAAGGAAAGAAGGGATAGCCTTAACTTACCTGAGTCGATTCTCTTGACAATCCCTCTAACACACATCTATTGAAATAAAACATTTAACAGTGGATCGAAGTCGGGAAAAATCCATATGATGTTCTTGAGAAAGATTGTATCGTACCCTTTTAGAATTTAAAATCACGTTGTTATTACATAATGTAATCTCGTATGGATTTTTTTTGTAACCTCGTCCGTACCTTGTAGTCATAATCTTCATCCGTATTGTTTGTAGCTTCACAAGGTCATAAGCCTTTTTCATTTTGTGAATTTAGAGAAGCCTTCTCAAAAGAATCTTTCAACCAAAATAACATAAGGTGCACATACCTTAAATATTTCCACAACCTTCTTAAGCATAAGGTGGTGGAAATTTTTGTCATATTCCCATAGCCCCACGTGAATTGTTGTCCCCTTAATAGTTATCCAAAATACCACTTAAATAATTATACACAAAATTTAATTTACAAGTTAATCTCCCACTTATTCACATAATTAAGAATTATCTTAAATTACTTAAAATACTATTCATTTTTAGCATACCTTATACACCTCACTATCATGGTCATGTGGTTCCTTGTATGGCATTAGCCCATAAATACCGGATATTATAGCTTGGACCGTATTTTATTCCAAATTATCAAAATTTGACGAAACTCATTTTCTTCGATTTGCTTACCCTCTCACCTTCACGAATATACTTATCACTTATTTGAAATAGCGTAATACTTATAATCTCAAAATAATCTTACGTCGATTAACTTATGACAAAAATTTAACGTACAAAAATGCGGGATGTAACATCTCATTTCCGAGCTTTCATCAATTTATATATGGTGTACTTTCACAAACAAAAATATGGGGTGTAACATCGTTCCCCCCTTTGGAACATTTGTCCTCGAATGTTGACTGATGCACTTATCAATTTCATAACCTATGTCTTTCGAATACTTAGTACTCTTCTTGCCGTCTCGGCAACTATTCTGTGAATATATCCAAAGGCCCGGGCATTCCCCCTTTTAGGACTCTTTCTCACACCAGGGCCTGTGATCGGAATTCTTCCAATCTCGTAACTTTTGCTACCTTTTATTATGCAGCCTGTACGACTCTGACCTCATAAGTGCGCCTATGCGATTCTTCTCTCCTTTTTTTCCTCCATTTTTTATCCAATCTCTATGCCTCACTTTGTAAACATATACAGAGCTTGACAAGATGTTCCTCTAGGCATCTATAGCTATACTGAAGTTCTTCGCTCGGTACTTTGTCGAACTTACGAATATTTCTATATCTTATTTCATAGGCCCGGTTATCTATTCGCGTGACTTTACTGCATCTAAGTAGGTCATACTATACCACAACTCTTACCTCAATTATCGTTATTGAGATCTGCTATACAAGTCCAGGTTACTTTTTTTGCTTATCCCATATGTATAATTCTATGTCCTTTAATGCTTCCTCATTACTGTTCATCTTAAGAATGATGGCCTAATCTTATCTCATACTTTGTGGCTTTTGTCCATCCATTGTTGATTCGCCTCAATATTGATCTACAATCTACCACTAATAACTTGAAACCTCTTACATAATCAATAGGGCTCACGTTGCATCGAGGAACATTTGAAGTGATTTTCCTGATCCACCCTGAGGGCGATACTATACTTTGATAACCGTATTTAATAGCATCCCAATGGGATTCACCTTATGTGGGTATTTTAATCCTGTACAATTCATAAAATCCCATTTTTTTCCTTCAAATCATTACTCAATCGAAAGCCCTTATTATAATACCAGGGCAGCATTCCATCTCTTCTAAACGCTATTAGTCTAGACTCCTTTGAGTTCATTCAGGCTATACTGAGGTTTCTATAACTTAGAGAAACCATTAGCTCTCTTGTTTTCATGGGCTTAATCCTGAGGACTTGTCCATTTTCGTCACCTCTTCACTCGCCTTTTCTTATCCTTACTCCTGTCTTCCTAAAACCTTTTCATTCTAACATTCTTAAATTGTGACCTACACTTATCTATTTATACTACTCGCAAACTTCCTTCAACTTGCTTGCCCCATAGATTTCCTTATGTTATTCTGGAACATCACGCGAGACATCACATTGTCTCTAACTTTTCTTTACTCTCTTGACTAGGCCTCTCGACACCTAGAAACCATAGGCTGGAAGATATGCCACTGACGGTGCCGCTATCATTCGTGGATATTTAATCCCAGCGCTTGTAGCCTTCTATCCGTAGTATGGACTATTCACGATCTTTTGCATTTTAGTATCTCGTATGTTTTTCACTTTTACCTTACTTACCTTAAAATCTCGCATCGTATCTTCTATCTCTTTTATGACCTCCCTTCCACATAGGTATAATTCACATCCACAAATTGAAGCCCTATGATAATGCTTGCACCTTTGGTGTATACACAATCCGGTGGGAGATTCATACTGAAATCTTATGAGGCTGGTACTCTTCTAACTAGCTTCATTGTATAGTCGTTATAGAATATGGTTGTTGTACTATATGTCTTGTACCTCTGATATCAAGAGTGATCCTGTAATGTTCTCAATCACGATTTATTTAACTTTCTGGGTCCAATAATTAGACTCCTGATTTACTTGATTGATGTAACTCTTTAGTTTCCTCTTCCCTCTGATCAAACTTTATGTAGTTTTAATCTACCTTCCGATCTGCGGCTCATGGTATTAGTTACTACTTTAGCCTTTCATGGACGCTATGGAATATCCAGGATACAATCTTCTAACTATTGAATCCTTTATCTATGACCTTGACCCAATTCTTTCTTTTTACTAATACTAGATTCTTCTACGACTGTATGATTGTCAACATATATGTTGCATGGGTAATACTCCAAAATCTTAAGTGTGTTCATAACATAACTAAC
Organism: Nicotiana paniculata; assembly: GCA_005239505.1. Lineage (NCBI taxonomy): Eukaryota > Viridiplantae > Streptophyta > Magnoliopsida > Solanales > Solanaceae > Nicotiana > Nicotiana paniculata. The sequence continues at coordinate 14,109 of ML328913.1, forward strand.
TCTGGATGATTGATCGAATAATTCTTTTTGTTTCTTCTCAACTTTCTTTAAATGCAAGAAATTGCTTTTCCTGGTCGTTCTTCCCCTTGTTGCGTGCATACTTATCTTACCTTAGTGCCCACACATATTGGAATTCCATACAACTCATATGACCTTGAATATCACTTCTGATTTTACTTCCTGTTCATTAGCCAAGGTAGGTGCCACTTTTTTATGGAGTGCATACAATGTTAATGTGAGACTGTTGTTATAAGACAATTCCCTCTTTAGGTCACTGAGCTTAGGTTGAAGCCTTCTTCCTTACTTCCTCAGCTAGTCTTTCATTGTAGTACATAGGGAGGACCCTCTGACCCTTGTAAAGCTGTGAGCTTATTACATTGTATACTCGATGGACCTTTTGATGTCCTTCCTTGCATACAATTATTCGTAGTTACTTACCTCCACGCCCTTGTGCTTGTAGGGTTGCTTTTGAGATGATATTTTGACTGTCTTCCCAGTGGCACTCTCTTTTATTCCCATAACATTCATACGGTACCTTTAACTACCCCAACTCGTATCTGAATATTTCTCAAGTATTACAATGATATTACTGAGAGGCTGAATTCACTATATTGGGTTTTACTATGTTTATCTTGCAAGATCTGCTGATTTTTCTGTAATCTCCTGTCTAGTCATAACTAGGCTCTTCCTAAATCAACTACTAACTACTCTTTGGCCCATTCTCATATCAATATTCCACGTAATCTTTCTTAGGTTATTTCCTTTGTCTTAACTTACCTTTCGCACTGGCTCCTTATTTATCAATAGCATCCCAGGCAGGAACCCTTACTTCCTTTCCTTGACGTCGTATTTGCATAATGTTCTGGAATCATAGCATATCCCTTAATTCTGAACCACTTAATTCTGACTTAATGCCACATCACTCCATATTTCCCCCCTTTAGGGGAGTACTAAGAGTTGGAGCCACGACGATCTACCTATAGATGTATTACCATTTCATCTTTGGCGTCTTTTCACATCATCGATGACCCTTGCTCACCTTTTGATAATCCTTTTGTACCAAGGATAACAAAACTCCTTACTCGCGAGGGGGACATTTGGTATAACAGGCACATGCAGTCCCTTAATCTTAAATTTTCTCACATTGCTTGATTTAGGGAAGCGTCTTCCTGAATGACCATCCTCTGAATTTCTCATGAATATTCTTCTATTGTCCATTCTATTATCGCCGGAACGAAATCTGAAATTCTCTCGATACCAACTATTATCAAATCACTCAGTCCCTAATTCATATTTAGTTTATCTTGTTCACCATCTCACACAATTTCTATTACTCTAGATTCTAACTTTTCCTTCTGTTAGTCGAGTTGGAGTCACGAGCTTATTTCTCGAAATGAGGATATGACTTTATGGCCTATATTCATTTGTTTGCCTCAAGGCTTGTCACCTCTCGTATTTTCCTTCCCTTGTCTATAGACTCTGTAATACTCTCATTTTTTTTATTTACCGCCGTCATCCATGTATAATATCTTACTCATAATGCTTCATTAACTCTCTTCTTATTTCCCTGCTAACATCTTTGTCTATCACTTTATTTTGAAAATTCCAACAAGACATTGTTTTTTTAACTCCCCTTTCTCCATCCCCTGGATATTCGGGTTGCCTAACATTCTCACTCTACTAGGGACGGAGCCACACTAAGGTAATATTTATCCCTTCCAGGATTCCAGTTCCCGTCTTCATAAAAAAAATTTAACATTCTAGTATTCATATCTAGTTGTACTATTCTAGGGTGCACCATCTGGGTGTCTCGCAAGGAGATCTATTAGCACATTTGCAATATTATTCAGAAATGTCAACTAACACAAACAATCCATCCATATTTTGGGTTACTCTAACCCCAGCGGGATCCTGAAATCCCCTCCTACACTCAAATCATATTTGTTAGCTCTCATAAGGCATAACTGGGATGGGTGTGGCAAATTATACATACGTCTATCGCTGCTGAAAGTAACTCAAAATGCTTAGCCCCCTTTACTCCATCGTAGTACACACATGATCTACTGGTGACCTTACATTTACTCATCATAAGCATGATGCAAATTCGAGTTCCATAACTCAACACTTCCACAACCGTATTCAATCCCTTAACAATTGTCTTCCTAGATATAGGCATCATCGTATTATGAATAAGATAGAGTTTAAGAAATTGCATTCTTACAACTGAGATCTACCACATGATCTAGAATAATAAGAAAGAGTGAAAGCCCTAAATGCCCTGTAGCCTCCTACTTATAAGTGTGGTTCACAACACACCCATAAACAGGACTCTACTAGACACAGCTTGTAGACTCCCTAGGACAAAACTGCTCTGGTACCACTTTTGTCACGACCCAAAACAATGGGCACCTGGTACCTTACTCAACCGAGTACCAACGTAACATATCTTTCTTATCGTACTATCATTAGCTGGGCCAACATGGCCACAACTCATAATGTGTAACTATAAGTGGGAAAGCACTGTATCAATGAGTCATCTTTCTTAAAACATGAATACATAAGGGTCGTCAAGGCCTCTAACATACTGTACAAAATGAACCTCTGTATAAATCCTCTAAGAGTATTTGACATCAAATGGGACAGGGTACCGACCTACCCATAAGTCTGTAGCAAAATTCTGACATGATGACGTATAGACTCGGCTGCACTCCGAATGAGGTGGAGTCTTACCGATCTTCCGTTGAATTCTAACCTCGTCAACTATGAGGGCTCGTCAAATTGATTGTCTATACCTGCAGGCATGAATGCAGCGTCCTCAACAAAGGACGTCAGTACGAATAATGTACCGAGTATGTAAGGAACATAAATAAGTATATAAAAAACATGGAAGAAACATAGAGTAAATGACCCAACCTGTAAGTATGGATAACTCTGTAAATCATGAAATATTATAGTATCATGCATATGCGTATGAATTTCATGTCGTGCATAGATACATGTTTTCATAAAATCATCAAGCCTTTGAGGTCATCCCATTATATCATCTCGGCCAATGTGGGAAAAATCATCAACGTATACCAACTGATTAGGTGGTGGTGCGTATATAACGCCGTAACCGTTTCCCATATCCCATGTGCATATAATATACATATATACACGTATATAGTTCCATCTGTTCATGGGTCAATGTAAATGTATAAATGAATGCAATGCATGAGAAGTACGTCAATAAAATCTCTCTAAAGGTCATAAAGTTATTATACATTTGAGTAATATCTTGAAATACACTTTTTCAACTTACGTATTTTCCGAGACCCATGTACAGAGATGTAATAATAAGACACATGGTAATTGAAGAACATAGGCACCTCTAATACTTTTATGAATAGAGTCTTTTATGAAAGTTGTGCATTTGCTCGTTTCGTTTGTATCTTATAGATCATGCCAAAAGGAAAGAAGGTATAGTCTTAAAATACCTAATCCAATTCTCTTGACAATCTCTAACACACATCAACTGCGATAAAACACGTAACGGCGGATCGAAGTAGGGAAAAATATGTATGATGTTCTTGAGAAAGATTGTACCATACTCCCTTAGAATTGTAAATCACGTTGCTATTACATAATGTAATCTCGTATGGATTTTTGTTGTAACCTCATCCGTACCTTGTAGTCATAATCTTCATTCGTATTGTTGTAGTTTCACAAGGTCACAAGCCTTTTTCATTTTGGGAATTTGGAGAAGCCTCTCTATAGAATCTTTCAACCAAAATAAGATAAGGTGAACATACCTTAAATATTGCCACCACCCCCTTAAGAATAAGGATTGGTGGAAATTTTCTTCCATATTCCCATAGCCCCAGGTGAATTGTTGTCCCCTTAATAGTTATCCAAAATCCTACTTAAATAATTATCCACAAAATTCAATTTACAAGTTCATCCCACTTATCCACATAATTAAGAATTATCTTAAATTACATAAAATACTACTCATTGTTAGCACACCTTATACACCTCACTATCATGGTCATACGGTAGCTTGTATGACACTAGTTCATAAATACCAGGTATTATATCTTGGACCATATTTTATCCCAAATTTCCAAACTTCGGCGAAACTCATTTTCTTCGATTTTTACTTATCACTTGTTTGAAATAGCGTAATGCTTATAATATCAAAATAATCTCATTCCCGAGCTTACTTCGATTAACTTACGACAAAACTTTAACGTACGAAAATACAGAATGTAACATCTCATTTTTGAGCTTTCATTAATTTATTTATGGCGTACTTTCACGTACGAAAATATGGGGTGTAACAAGGGTATCATCATTTGAAGACTCGGGATTTTTATATTTTGAAGACGACATTCAATACCCACTATGGTGACAATGAGTTACTTGTGATGTCATTTGGGTTGACCAATGCCCCAGCAGCCTTCATCTATTTGATGAACAGTGTATTTCAGCCATATCTTAATTCTTTTGTCATAGTATTCATTGATGATATATTGATGTACTCACGCAGCCAGGAGGAGCATGAGCAGCATCTCAGGATTGTACTCTGGAATTTGAGGGAGAAGAAGTTATATGCTAAATTCTCCAAGTGTGAGTTCTAGCTTGATCCGGTGCTGTTATTGGGCTATGTGGTGTCTATTTAGGGGATCAAGGTAGATCAAAAGAAGATTGAGGCAGTTCAGAGTTTTCCTAGACCGTTTACAACTACAAAGATTCGCAACTTCTTGGGTTTGGCAGGTTATTATCACCATTTTGTGGAGGGTTTCTCGTCCATTGTTGCACCTTTGACTAGATTGACTTAGAAGGGTGCCCATTCAGGTGGTCTAATGAGTGTGAAGAGAGCTTTCAGAAGCTCAAGACTGCTTTGACCACAGCTCTTTTTCTAATTTTACTGTCACCATCGGGTTCATATACAGTTTATTGGTGTACTCACGCAACCAGGAGGAGCATGAGCAGCATCTTGGGGGAAAAGAAGTTATATGCTAAATTCTCCAAGTGTGAGTTCTAGCTTGATTTAGTGGTGTTCTTGGGCCACATGGTGTCTAATGAGGGCATCAAGGTAGATCTGAAGAAGATTGAGGCAGTTCAAAGTTTTCCTAGACCGTCTTCAGCTACAGAGATTCGGAGCTTCTTGAGTTTGGCAGGTTATTATCGTTGTTTCATGGAGGGTTTCTCATCCATTGCTGCACCTTTGACTAGATTGACTTAGAGTGGTGCCCCATTCAGGTGGTCTAATGAGTGTGAAGAGAGCTTTCAGAAGCTCAAGACTACTTTGACCAAAGCTCCTACTCTAATTTTGCTATCAGCATCGGGTTCATATACAGTTTATTGTGATGCTTCGCGGATTGGTATTGGATGTGTCTTGATGCAGGAGAGTAGGGTGATTTCTCATGCTTCCATTTGAATCCCTATGACAAGAACTACCCCGTTCACGATCTAGAGTTGGTAGTTATTGTTCACGCATTAAAGATTTGGAGGTACTATCTCTACGGCATGTCTTGCGAGGTATTCACAGATAATCGGAGTCTAAAAGACTTGTTTAAGTAGAAGGATCTAAATTTGAGGCAGTGGAGGTGGTTGGAGCTATTAAAAGACTACAATATCACCATTTTGTATCATCCCGGGAAGGCCAATGTGTTGGCCGATGTCTTGAGCAGAAAGGCTGGGAGTACGTGTAGCCTTGCATATATTCTAGTTGGTGAGAGACCGCTAGCATTGGATGTGCAGACCTTGGACACACAATTCATTTTGTCGCCTAATCAGGTTCTTTCTTACGTGGTTTCTCGGTATTCTTTGTATGACCGCATGAGTGAGAGTTAGTATGATGACCCCTATTTTCTTGTCCTTAAGGACACGATGTATCACGGTAATTCCAAGGAGGTTTCCATTGGATATGATGAGGTGTCGTGGATGAAGGGTCAAATTTGCGTGCCCAATGTGGATGGGTCACGTGAGTTAATTCTTGAGGTGGTCCACAGTTTGTGGTATTCAATTCATCAGGGTGCCGCTAAAATGTATCAGGATTTGAGGAATCACTATTGGTGGTGAAGAATGAAGAAAGACATATTAGAGTTTGTGGATCGGTGCTTGAACTATCAGCAGGTGAAGTACGAGCATCAGAGGCCGGGGTTTGCTTTAGAGGCTTGAGATTCCCGAGTGGAAGTGGGAGCGTATTACTATGATTTCGTTGTTGAGCTCCCACGGACATTGAAGAAATTTGACGTCGTTTGGATGATTGTGTATCGGTTGACTAAGTCCGCACACATTATTCTGATTGTGATTACCTACTCTTCATAGCAGATGGGCTAAGATCTATATCCATGAGATTGCTCGTCTTCCTGGTGTACCGGTGTCCATTATCGCCGATCGAGGCACGCAGCTCCCATCGCATTTCTGGATAGTTATGCAGTTTGAGCTAGGTACGCGGCTTGAGATGAGTTAGTTATGCGGGTTGAGTTAAGTACAACATTCCACCCTTAGACGGACAGATAGTCTGAGTGCACCATTTAAACCTTGGAGATATGCTACGACCTGTGTTATGGATTTTGCGGGTTCATGGGATCAGTTCCTACCGCTTGCAGAGTTCTCCTACAATCATAGCTACCAATCGAGTATTCTGATGGCTCCTTCTGAGGCCTTATATGGGAGGAGATGTCGTTCTCCATTTGGTTGGTTTGATCCGGAGAGGCTAGGTTGTAGGGCACTAATTTGGTTCAAGATGCCTTAGAGAAAGTCAAGTTGATTCAAGATCGGCCTCGTACAACGCAGTCTAGGCAGAAGAGTTATGCTGATTTGGGGGTTCAGGATGTTGCATATATGGTGGGTGAGAAGGTGTTACTCAGAGTCTCGCCCATGAAGGATTTGATGAGATTCAGGAAGAAGGTCAAGTTGAGCCCTCGGTATATTGGTCCCTTTAAGGTGCATGAGAGAGTTGGAGAGGTTTCCTACAAGCTTGCATTGCCACCTATTTTATCAGGTGTTCATCTAGTGTTTCATATTTTTATGCACCATAAATATTATATTGATCCGTCCCATGTTTTGGATTTCAGCACGGTTCAGTTAGATGGGGATTTGACTTATAATGTGGAGTCTATTTCCATTTTGGACCAGCAAGTTCGGAAGTTGAGTTCAAAGAATATCGCATCGGTGAAGGTCCAATGGAGAGGTCAGCCAGTCGAGGAGGCTACTTGGGAGATCGAGAGAGAGATGAGGAGCAGTTATCCACACCTATTTGAGACTCCAGGTATGATTCTAGACCCGTTTAAGGACAAATGTTTGTTTAAGAGGGAGAGAATGTGACGACCCGGTCGGTCGTTTTGTGTATTCTATCCCAATTCCCCTATTTATCGATTCTTCTACGTTTATTTGTGGTTATGTGACTTGCCAGGATGGTTGGTTTGTTTTCGGGGATGTTTTGGAGTGAATTGGGACACTTAGTCCAAGGTTGATCAGAGTTTGACTTTTGTGTAGATGGCTCTGGAATGAAGTTTTGATGGTCCCGATAGCTTTGTATGGTGATTTTGAACTTAGGCGTATGTCGGGATATTAATTTGGAGGTCCGTATGTCATTTTGGCTTGATTTGGCGAAAGTTAAAAAGTTGAAGGTTTGGAAGGTTGAGAGGTTTGACCGAGAGTTGACTTTGTTGATATCGGATTCAGATTTTGGTTTCGCGAGTTGGAGTAGGTCCGTTATGTCATTTATGACTTGTGTACCGATTCAGATTTTGGTTTCACGAGTTGGAGTAGGTCTGTTATGTTATTTATGACTTGTGTACAAAATATGAGGTAAATCAGAGTTGATTTGATATTGTTCGGCATTGGTTTTAGAAGTTGGAAATTAATTAATTTCATTAGGCTTGAATTGGGGTGTGATTCATAATTTTGATGTGATTTGTGGCTTCGACTAAGTTCATATTGTGTTTTAGACTTGTTGGTACGTTTGGATGGGGCCTCGGGGGTGTTTTGGATGGTTATCAGATCCGTTTTTGCACTTGGCGTGCTTGCTTCAAGTAAGTATCTTATATAAACTTGGTTGAGGCACTAGTTGCCTGAATTATTGTGATAGTATCATGCTATGAGTGGCGCATATGTGTGGGGTTGAACCCATATGCGTGCACCGGGGTACTATTTTCATGCTCGAGGTAGTACTTAGGCTATCACATGCCTTGAGTTGATTATTAAGCTTCAACATGTGATGTTTCTCCTATTTGTACTCCTCTGTGAGTTCTTTGCACCATGTTTGAGATTCATTGAGGTTATTCTCCCGAATGAACCTGATAAACTGTTGTTTCATGATAAAATTGCTTGTTCTAGCTGTGATAGCACACATTGCACATGCCTACACTATAACATGTTATTTATACCAAACCAGGAGTATAAAACTTGATTATCATCGATCATGTACGTGTTTTCTCGTATATTTTCTTTTCTGTGTTATGAGTTGGACTAGTAGATTGTGACTACACCGGGCGACTGATATTATTGGCACGTGAGGTGTCAGTGCAGCACATGAGTTGTCCGTACGGATCTCGTTATTGATATTATTAGCAAGTGAGTTGTCCATGAAACACGTGAGTTGTCCGTGCGGTTGATCTTATTGACACATGAGTTTTCTGTAAAGCACTTAGTTATCCGTGTAGCGTATGGATACAGATCCATCCCCCTAGGGTCACCCTCTCATGTTTCTCTCTTGATGGTTTACACGTGGATATTGAGGAAAGTCTGGCCAGTGTTTTGTTTGGTTTGCATTTCATATTTACTTGAAATTACCATGGTTAAATACCTAATTTACTTGCATATCATCTTATATGTTGTATCATTTTCTGAATAGAGAACTTGAGTAATTGTACACACACACAGAGGATTATTTCTGTGCTTATGACCTGATTACATCATTGTTCTGTACTTTTTAAATTGATGAAACGACAAAGGTTATAGTAGGTATCATTTATAATTCTTACTTATTGAGTACATTGGGTCAATTGTACTCATATTACACTTCGCACTTAATTGTGCAGACCCATGTGTTGGTACTAGTTATCAGTAGCAGCGTTGCTTGTTGAGCTGAGTATCGAGAGCCGAGGTAGAGCTACATTTTTCGCTCATAGTCTTGGCTTATCTTTTCTTATGTACTGTTGTTTTCAGTCCAGACAATGTTGTTATACAGTTTTCAGACTTGTATTCTGTTGTAGAGCTCATGACTCCGTATCTACCAGTTTTTGAGGGATTTAACTTGTATTGGCGGTATTTGTTACATTGAGATTTCAGACATTTGCCATTTCCATATATCCCGTTATTTTGGTTCTTTATTGATATATTCCACTTGCCTAGCAAGTGCGTTAGGATCCATCACTACAAATTGAGATTTTGGGTCGTGATAGGGGCATACCAAAACCGGATACAATTCACAAATTCCGATAACTCATTCGAATACGAGTCCAACCATACAAGTTTCTTCCACATCCGACTCCGAATCGATATTCAAAACTCAATTATTCACTTTAGAAAAGTTTTGCCAAAAACCTCAATTTTTCTTTTAGATTCATCAAATCAAATGCAAAAATCAAGGATAGAATCATGAATAATAATCAAAAATGAGTCAAGAACACTTACCCCAATTCAAGTGGTGAAAATTGCCCAAATTCGAGCTCTCCATCTCAAAATATGGTATAATGAGTAAAACCCTCGAATATGATAACTTATAGAACTTCTCCGGGAATACCCATCGCGATTGCGGTCAATAACCACGTGATCGCTAAGCACAAAATCACTGCCGCTATCGCAACCAACTACGTGATCGCTCCTCACCTACCGCGATTGAGGAAGACATTAGCTACTACATCGCGAATGCCGACACTCAACGGGAATGCAAAGACAAACTTACCACTGCTCAACTCAGCCCTACGCGAATGTACTACAACCACGAGAATGCGGAAATCTTCCAGTTCTTACCCTTGCAAACACATTTCCTTGACGCGAGCGCGATTCACAAACCCCATGCAATCTCCGAAATGATCCAAAATCAATCTGAAATAAACTCGAGCCCCTCGGGACCCCATCCGAATGTACCAAAGAGTCCCAAATATAATGTGGGCCTACCCGAGGCCTCAAATCCCACAAAATAATGTTAAAACCACGAATCGCGTCTCAATTCAAGCTTAAAGAACTATTTCATAATTTTAAATTCTAAACTTGCGTCGAACACGTCTAAACAACTCGGAATCACCTCAAATTTTGCACAGTATGTTCCAAATGACATAATGAACCTATTCCAACCCGAAACAATAATCCGAACCCGAAAATATCGAAGTCAACTCCTGGTGAAACCTATGAACTTACTAAACCTTCAAATGGCCAACTTTCGCCAAATAGAGCCAAAACCTTCTAGAAACATCCAAATATGAATCTAGGCATACGACTAAGTCCAAAATCACCATACGAACCTATTGGATCCATCAACATGCGAATCTGAGACCGTTTACACAAAATTTAGACGTTGGTTAGCTCTTCAACTTAAAGCTTCTAAATGTTATATCATTCTTCCAGATCAATCCTGAACCACTCGAAAATCAAAACTGACCATACAAGTAAGTCATAATACATCATATTAAACTACCCAAGACCTTAAATTATCAAACAAAATGCAAATGCATAAAATTGCCGATCGGGTCGTTACATTCTCCCCCACTTAAATATACATTCATTATCGAACGTGCCAAAAGTCGTTCTAAAGCCACCAAACTGCTGCATAAACTTACCATACACAAACCCATTGGTGATCCCACGTCACCTCAATCCTTATAAGACCATCAACACAACCTAGATGAAGATTCCTTCTCCAACCTTAGTCCAAAAAATGTTGGAACCCAATCTCCAACATCTGAAATTCATCATATAACTCGATTCTCGCATCTACACATTGTATAAGTCTGAACAAGCTGTATCAAGCCATAAACATATTCCCAAGATATAACCACGTGATATACCACATAACACAGATACTCGTATAAATAACTTCCAACCATAATAGTTGCTTATTAACAAACCCGATACCGACGACATACCTCATATTTAATAAGGCCTTGTTTTGAACCTTCCTACACTGTCAAGGATGAAAGAAACATGTAGAGAATCATAACTACTCATTAGATCAACAAGTCGCAGAATTCTCTCACTCGCCAAGAACCATAACAAAATTCTAAGCTGACTAGTGACATTACCTTTCCAAACATACCTTAACCAAATCTAATGGTTCAATTTCCAGATCTAATAACATTATTTCATCACGTACAACTTGATCGATCGACATGCCAAACCAATTCCACCTAGAGTCATATACCATGCTATCCGTACACCAAAAAAGCAACAACTCGAATGTGACCAAAATGGAAGGAGAACCAAATGAGAGAACCGCCATGCAAGCTCAACAGATACCACCACAAAGCGCAATGCTATGAACCCATATCATAGAAGAGTGTAACGACGCGGCCGGTCGTTTTGTGAGATTAGCCCGTTTCCCTAGTTTCTTCTTTATTATATGTTGCTTAGCCTATTTATATTATGTTGGGTCGGTTGGTTCGGGTTCGGAGTGGTCGTGGTTAGAATAGAGACACTTAGTCTCTTAAATTAGCTTAATGGTTAAAAAAAGTCAACTAGGAGTTGACTTATTGGTAAATGACCTTGGAAGGTAGATTTTATGGCTCGGATAGCTTTGTTAGGTGATTTGGAACTTACGATTATGTTTGGAATGAAGTTTTGATGCCCGGTATAGAATTGGGCTTGAATTGGCGAAAGTTAGTTTTTGGTGATTTTCGGTCGGCAGGGGAAAATAGGCTATCGGGGTCGGAATGGAATTCTGGAAGTTGGAACAGGTTCATAAAGTCATTTTGGATATGTGTGCAAATTTTCAGGTCAATCGGATGTTCTTTAGATGGTTTCGGCATCTTTGGTGAAATTTAGAAATTTCAAAGTTCATAGGCTTGAATTTGATGTGATTTTGGTGTTTTGCGTTATTTTTGGTGTTTCGAAGGCTCGACTAAGTTTAGATGATGTTATGGGTTGTGTTGTCGTGTTTGGTCGAGGTCCCAAAGGCCTCGGGTGTGTTTTGACAGGTTAATGGATCAAGTTTGGATGTTGGAAAGTTGCAAAAGTTTTGCTGGTGTTCAGTTCTGATGTCCTTCTGTGCGATCGCGTGGGTAAGAATGCGATCGCATAGGATAGTTTGGGGAAGCATGGGTTTTATGCTATGCGATCGTGTGAGTGGAGGCCGCGATCGCGTAGCTGTGGGTCCTGTGTGCAGTGTGATCGCATGGGTGAGGTCCGCGATCGCGTAGGTGTTCTGAGGCACGTGAGAGAGATGGATGTTTGAGTTATGCTAACGTGTGTGTGGGTATGCAAACGCATAGAGTGGGTTTGGTATTTGAATCGAGAATGCGTATCTGGAGACGCGAACACACTGAGGTAATTAGGGGCACCTGGGCAGAATGTTTAAATAGCTATCTTCGCGAATTTTAGGCCACTTTTCACCATTTATTGACGCATTTGAAGCTTTGGAGAGAGTTTAAAGAGGGAATCAAAGGGTAAACACTTGGAGGTAAGACTTTTGACTTCATAACTCGATTCTATGTTGTTTTCTAAGTAATTAAACCGGAATTAGTTGGATTTAAACCCAAAATTATGGAGGTTAGGGCATGAAAAATTTGGACTTTAATTGAGCAATTGAAGGGCCAATTACAGTCCGATTTTGGTGTTCTTGGTATGTATAGAATCGTGGGAGGATGAGGATTCTTGTGATGTAAATTTTATAAAATTCCTAGATGTGGTCCCGGGGCTCGGGTTTGGCCAATTTCGAGAATTGTGCCTAATTTTGATAGTTTTTGATTGGGGTTTGTCTCCCTAATATATTTTGATGTTATTGATCTGATTTGTGATAGACTCGGAGCATTTGGGAGCCTATTCAAGTGGCAAGAGCACCGCGGAGTAGTTTTTGGGCTAATTTGAGGTAAGTAACGATTGTAACTCTAAACCTGAGGGTATGAAACCCCGGTATTTTATATTGTTTTGGTAAATGAGGTGACGCACATGCTAGGTGACGGGTGTGCGGGCGTGCACCGATAGGGATTGTGACTTGGTCCGTCTCGTAGCGATTATTAAGCTGCGTATTCGATTTGAAACCTTATGACATCCTGTATTTTAGAAATTTATACTTGTTTATGGGTTGTGAGCCATGTTTGGGGCCTTGTGCCGACCTGTTTAGACCCTCAGAGGTACTTTTACACTATTCTCACACTATCCTGATAGAACAATTGTGAACTCAGTCATGNCGGATCAGGCTGCACTCCGCAGCAATATACATATTGGATTGGGCTGCATGCCGCAGCAAATATAGCGCTTGGGTTGTAGGAGCCCCTCCGGAGTCTGTTCACCCCCAGTGGGCGTAGTCGACTATTATATGGATCGGGCTGCATGCTGCAGCATATGTTATATGGATCGGGCTGCACGCCGCAGCAGTATATATATATATATACATATATATATATATATATGTATATATATATATATATATGTATGTATTGTATCGGGCTGCCCGCCGCAACAGTTGTGTATATTCATGGTACTTGTTGAGTACGAATGTTTAGTGTGAGCATGAGATACTGATAGTGGAGTCACGAGTGACTGAGAGGCTTGTTCGAGAGGCTATATTTGTGAGTGATACCATGCCCGAGGGGTTATATTTTATGAAACTATTGTTTTCACTCTTCTTTACACTGAGCCTTTGATGATAATGTTGGACAAATATTTTTATACGAGAGTTTAAATGGAAAACTAGAGTTTTATGAAATATTCAGAATGTATATTCCAGACTTGATTTATTTATTTCCACTTTTACTTATTATACGGATTTACATGATTTATAAATGTTCGTCACTACACTCATGTTTTTAGTTACTTTGATTACTTACTGAGTTGGCGTACTCACGTTACTCCCTGCACCTCTGTGTGCAGATCCAGGTACCGAACCATCTCACTAGTCGATTTTCGGACGTGCTTGGAATTGTTCGAGGATCGAGGTAGCTGCTCAGCGTGCCCAGCTCACCTCCTTTCCTTTCCCCAGTTCATATTTTTGTCTTTTGTACTTCAGTCTTTTGTAGTAGCAAGTCACCTTATTGTACATCGTATTTATAGTCCTGGATGCTCATGACAGTTTACTCTAGGTTTAGGGGTAGTGTATAAATTGTTTATCGCATTTTGCTGTTTAAAATCTGCTAGTTTCGGGAAATTATGATAGTTTGTAATAGTTGGCTAGCCTAGTTCCATGATAGGCGTCATCACGGCCGGCTTAGGATTTGGGGTCGTGACAAAGAGAAACAAAAAATATGAAATAAGCACAAAGGATCATATCCCAACATAACTCCACTGCGGCGCATAACCCGATCAAACATACTGGTCCAAATGGATTACCCATTTCCCAAATTCCCATCCTCACCAAACAGGTCTATATCAACAGCAAGCACGCAAAGCGCATGACCTTAACCATGGAGAAACATATATCGCAATACACCACAAACAAGAAGACCATAACCAAGTTGTAATCCAACATTCAACACCCTAAGAGCCATCTCGCTCGAATTTCATCACAAGGCCTAAACAAAACTGCATCAAGTGTGTAAATAGTCAACAGTCTCAACTCATCAAATATTGGAGAGTAACGCATGGAACATATCATGACATGAATAAGATCAACTCTAGTTGATGACTCACCCTTTAACAATGCCTATGCTGAGTAAACAAACCCGATCCGACGTAGAATACATATTCTCATTAGGCATGACAATGGGCCCCAAAATCAATTCCGATCCTTCCGAAATAGGTAAATAACTTTCCAAAAAGTCCCCAGTAGCCTAACCATAACACATAGTGTCAGCTGTCTAACTCTGGCCATATCTTCACAGTCCACAACTAAGGAATAGTCCGCCTCTAAGAACTCCCACTCTCCAAATCCTAAAAACCTCCAAATCCGATCTATCACGACCCAAACCGAAGGGTCACGATGGGTGCCCGGTGCCTTACTCAACCGAGTAAAAAAGTAACATATCTTTCTTATCATACTATCATTGGCAACATAGCCAACATGGGCACAACTCGTAATGTATAACTATAAGTGGGAAAGCATTGTATCAATGAACCATCTTTCTTAAAACATGAATACATATGGGTCGTCAAGGCCTCTGACATACTATACAAAATGAACCTTTGTATTCAAAGCCTCTAAGATTATTTGACATCAAATGGGACAGGGTATCGTCCTACACATAAGTCTGTAGCACAATTCTGGCATGGTGACTCATAGACTCGACTGCACTCTGAATGAGGTGGAGTCTTAACGATCTTTCGTTGAATGCTAACCTAGCCTACTATGAGGGTTCGTCAAACTGACTATCTATACCTGCAGACATGAAATGCAGTGTCCCCAGCAAAAGGGACGTCAATACAAAATAATGTACCAAGTATGTAAGGCAACAGAATAACTGAAAGCTGAATGGAGACACCAAGTGAATTAGAAAAGTCTTAAGTAGTGGGCTATAACTTTGCCAACAAATTCCTCTAAATATGCCACCTAATCCCATGACTTGCCTAGTCATTATCTGAGTCCCTACTTGTTGCCACTTGGTTAATGCTTATCCACCTCAATAATTATCCACCATTTCCTTAATTAACTTGTTAATCCTCCGCTAATCCAATAAATAACTAATTACCCACATAATTAAGAATTATCTCAAATTACTTAAAATACTACTCACTTTTAACACACTTTATACGCCTTATTATCATTATCATGTGGTACCTTGTATGGTACTAGTCCATAAATGTCGGGTACTATAGCTCCGAACGTATTTTATCCCAAATTGTCAAACTTCGACGAAACTTCATTCTTCGATTCGCTTACCCTCTCACCTTCATGAATTTACTTATCACTTGTTTGAAATAGCATAATACTTATAATCTACAAATAATCTTGTCCTTGAACTGATTCCAATAATCTTACAACAAATTCAACGTAAATTACTACAGGGTGTAACATCGTCGTAATATAATACTGTGGGGCGTAACATCGATGTAATACGACGGGGCGTAACATTATTCCCCCATTTGGAACATTCATCCTCGAATGTTGATTGATGCACTTATCATTTTCATAACGTATGTCTTCCAAATACTTTAGTGCTCTCATTTCCATCTAGGCAACTGTTATTTGAATAATTCCAAAGTCCAGGGCATTCCCCCATTTAGGCCTCTTTCTCACACCACGACTTGTGATCGGAATCCTCAAAATATTGTAACTGTTTCTACCTTCTATCATGCAGCATGTACAACTCTAACCTTGTATATGTGCCTATGCAACTCTTTTCTCCTTTTTCCTCCATCTTTTGGCCAATATATACATAGCTTGATAAGATATCCCTCTGGGCATCTATAGGTATACTGATGTTATTTGCTCGGTATTTTGTTGAACATGCTATATCTTACTTCATGGACCTAGTTATCCATCTGTATGACTTTACTGCATCTAGGTAGTCCTTTTGATGCTTCTTCATTACTGTTCATCTTAAGAATGATGGCCTAATCTCACCTCTTACTGTTGAAATTTTATCCATCTATTGTTGATTCACCTTAATGTTGATCTATAATCTACCACTGATAACTTGACCTCTTATGTAACTCTGCATCTAGGGATCACGTCTCATAGGGGAACATCTGAAATGATTAGACTGATCCATCTAGGGCGTTACTATACTTCCATAACCGTATTTCATAGCATCCCAATGTGATTTACCTTACGTGGTATTTTAATCCTATACAATTCATGAAATCATTATTCAATCGAAGGCCCAAACGTCATCCTTCATTTATCACAATTACACCTTCATTTTACAACCAGGGCAGCATTCCATCTCTTCTAAATGTTAATAGCCTTAGACTCCTTTGAGTTCGTTCAGGCTATACTGAGCTTTCTATAACTTAGAGAAACCACCAGCTCTATTATTTTCATGGGCTTAATCCTGAGGACTTATCCATTCTCATCACCTTCTCACTCGCCCTTTCTTATTCTTACTCTTGTCTTCCTAAAACCTTGTCGCTTTACCATACTTTAGCTTGCAACCTACATATATTCGTTTATACTACTCGCAACATCCCTTCAACTTGCTTTCACCATAGATTTCCTTGATTCTGCAATGTTTTCAATCACGATTTCTCTTTTCTGGGTCCAATAATCAGACTCCTGATTTACTTAGTTGATGTAACTCTTTAGTTTCCTCTTCTTTCTAATCAACCTTTATGTAGGATAAGCTATCTTCCGATCTACGGCTCCTGGTATTAGTTATTACTTTAGCCTTTTATTGACACTATGGAATATCCGTGATACCATCATCTAACACTTCAATCCTTTGTCTATTCCCTGGTTTCAATTCTTTCTTTTAACTTATACCGGAGTCTTCTACGACTGTATGAATGTCAATATATATGCTGCATGGATAATACTCTGAAATATTTAGTGCGTTCATAACGTAACTAACTCTGGATCATTGATCAAATAATTCCTTCCGTTCCTTCTCAGCTTTCTTTAAATGTAAGCAATTACTTTTCCTGGTCGTTCTTCCGTTTATTGCATGAATACTTAGCTTATCTTAGTGCCCACACATACTGGAATTCCATACAACCCATATCATCTTGAATATCACTTTTTGATTTTTTTTTTCTTCTTCCCGTTCATTAGCCACGATACATGCCACTTTCTTATGTAGTGCATACGATGTTGTTGTGAGGCTGTTGTTAGAAGACCATTTCCTCTTTCGGTCACTGTGCTTAGGTTGAAGCCTTCTTCCTTTTTTCCTCAGCTAGTCATTCATTGTAGTACTTAGGGAGGACCCTTTGACTCTTGAAAAGTTGCGAGCTTATTACATCACATACTCTATGGAATTTTTTTTATGTCTTTCCTCGCCTATAATTATCCGTAGTTAGTTACCCGTACGCCTTTGTTCTTGTAGGGTTGCTTCTGAACTGATATTTTGATTGTCTTCCCGGTGGCATTATCTTTTATTTCCATAACACTCATTTGGTACCTTTGACTACCCCAACTTCTATTTGAATATATCTTAATTATTACAATGTCATAATTGCGATGTTGAATTCACTATATTGGGTTTTACTATGTTTATCTTGCACGATCAATTGATTTGTCTGTATTATCTTGTCTAGCCATAGGTAGGCTCTTCCTGAATCAACTACTAACTACTCGTTGGCCCATTCTCATACCAATATTCCTCTGTAACTTACCTCTCGCACTGGCTCCTTATTTATCAATAACATCTAGGGTAGGAACCCTTGCTTCCTTCCCTTGACGTCGTTCTTGCATAATATTCTAGAATCGTAGCATATTTGTAGGATTCAGATAAGTGCAATCTCATTCCTTTCTCATTTTTTATCGCATTCTTCCTTTACCATTCTATAGTTACTAGAACCACTTAATGCCACATCACTCTATATTCCCCCCTTTAGGGGAGTACTAAGAGTTGGAGCCACGACGATCTAGCTATAGATGTTTTACTTTTTCATCTTTGACGTCTTTTCACATCATTGATGAGCCTTACTCACCTTGCGGTAATCCTTCTATACCATTGATAACAAAATTCCTTACTCGCAAGGGTGACACTTAGTATAATTGGCACATATAGTCCCTTAAGCTTAACTTTGCTCACATTACTTGCTTTAGGGAATGGTCTTCCTGAATGACCATTCTCTGAATTTCTCATGAATGTTATTTTGTGCACTCTATTATTGTCAGAATGCAAATCTGAAATTCTCATGATGTCGACCATTATCAAACCACTCAATCCCTAATTCATGTTTAGTTTTTCTTGTTCACCAGCCCATACTGATTTTTATTACTCTAGGGTCTAACTTTTCCTTCTAGTAGTCGCGTTGGAGTCACGAACTTATTTCTCGAAATGAGGATATGACTTTATGGCCTATACTCTTTGTTGTCTCAAGTCATGTCACCTCTCATCTCATCCCTCACTTGACTATAGAATTTGAATACTGTCATCTTTTTGAACTACCGTTGTTATCCATGTATCATATCTTACTCATAATGCTTTATTGACTCTCTTCTTATTTTCCGCTAACATTTATGTCGATCACTTTATTCTGAAAATTCAAACAAGATATTCTTTTACCTTTAGCCCCCTTTGCTCCATCTATTAGCTCTTCCGGTTGCCTATCATTCTCTCTCTACTAGGGACGGGTGTCACACTAAGGTAATATTTATCCCTTGAAGGCATCCAATGCCTATCTTTGTAGTGCTCATATCTAGCTGTACTATTTTAGAGTATACCATCTGGGTGTCTCACAAGGAGATCTATTAGCACATTTGCAATATCCTCCGGAAATGCCAACTAACGCAAACAATCCATTCACCATTTTGGGTTACTCTAACCCCAGCCGGATCCTGATATCCCGTCCTTCTCTTATACTAGTTCTGTTAACTTCCATAGGACATAAATGACATGGGTGTAGCCATTTGTACGTACCTCTATTATTATTGAAGGTAACTCAAAAGGCTTATATTCCTCTACCTGAATTTGTAAATATTGATAATCTTCATTAACTGGGCGCCTCGTACGCTTCTTCATCTTGCTTCTTTTACTTGTTGAAACTTGTATCCATCTTCTGAATTTCTCATTTCCTTTCACCATAGGGGTGGATAGATATTCTTGAGTTAAGGCTCCTTATCAGGAAGCTTACACGTTAGTACACACATGTTCTACTGAAGACCTTACATTTACTCATCATAAGCATCATGAAAAATCGAGTTCCTCTGACTCAACTCTTCACAGCCATATTCAATCCCTTACCAACCGTCTTTCTGGATGTAGGCATCGTCGTTTTATGAATAAGATGGAGTTTAGGAAATTGAGTTCTTACGATGGAGCTCTACCACACAATCTAGAGTAAGAAGAAAGAGTGACAATCCTAAATACCCTGTAGCCTCATGCTTATAAGTGTGGTTCACGACACACCCGTAAACAAGACTCTACTAGAAACGGCTTGTAAAATCCCTAGGACAGAACTTCTCTGATACCACTTTTGTCACGACCCAAACTGAAGGGTCACGACGGAACACCGGTGCCTTACTCAATCGAGTACCAACGTAACATATCTTTCTTATCAGACTATGATTGGCAACTGGGCCAGCTTGGCCACAACTCGTAATGTATAACTATAAGTGGGAAAGCACTGTATCAATGAACCATCTTTCTTAGATTATGAATGCATATGGGCCGTCAAGGCCTCTAACATACTGTACAAAATGAACCTTTGTCTACAAAGACTCTAAGAGTATTTGACATCAAATGGGACAGGGTACCATCCTACCCATAAGTCTATAGCACAATTCTGACACGATGACTCATAGACTCAACTGCACTCCGAATGAGGTGGAGTCTTACCGATCCTTCGTTGAATGCTAACCTCTCCTACTATGAGGGCTCATCAAACTGGCTATCTATACCTGCAGGCATGAAATGCAGCGTCCCCAGCAAAAGGGACGTCAGTACGAAATAATGTACCGAGTATGCAAGGCAACATAATAACTGAAAGCTGAAACTGAACTGATAATATAATAACTGAAAGTAATTGGGAGTCAAAGATAATTTGAAGATATACTTACCTGCTTCTACTGACTCAACTCTCTCAATATAGTAAGTAAAATAGTTGTCCGTCCCAATAAGGCTCGGTATATATATATAACTGCTCTGCCGTCGTAGGCTCGCTCATAGGCGCTCGGCCATACTAGGCTCTGTATCTCGGTCATTCTGAGCTCGCTCATAGGCGCTTAGCCACAGTAGGCTCGGTATATAACTTACCATCTGATCAGAGGTTTCCCAATAGGGTCCTACCCATCGATTATAGCTCGATGGTGGTGAAAATACTGTAATACTGTAAATATATATATATATATATATATATAGACCCTCTGCTATCTTGACTGGAAGAAAAAAATACTCAATAGAATATAAGGTACCGATAAGGGAGAATACTGTAACTTATGAGACTGGGAAAATGTACATAAATTCAGGAATATGAATTTCTCTATATGCCTCGTATTCAAACTCATGCAGTAACAAGATCATGCCAAAATGAAGGAATGGATTAGCCTTAACATACCTGAACTGATTCTCTTGGCAATCCCTCTAACACACGTCTTTTATGAAAACACGTAACGGTGGATCGAAGTAGGAAAAAATATGTATGATATTCAGAAAGATTGTACCGTGTTCTCTTAGAATTGCAAGGTTCCAACTTGATATCTCATTCATTAAGATTTTGCATTTTTCCTTTTATTTTTCCTTCCTTTTTGATCCAATAATTTGACTCCATTTAATAAAGTAGTCTTTCTCATTTGTAATCGTTAGAAACAAAAAGAAAGTAGAGGACCATGAAATCTTTCTTCATTATCTTGTAGAGACACCAAGTGAATTAGAGAAGTCTTAAGTCTTTGGGTGTGAGATCCACTTATATATGACTTGGTCAACAAAATCCTCTAAATGTGCCACCTATTCCCATGACTTGCCTAGTCATTATTTGAGTCCCTACTTGTTTTCACTTGGTTAATTCTTATCCACCTCAAATAATTATACATCATTTCATTAATTAACTTGTTAATCCCCCCTAATCTAATAAATAACTAATTACCCACATATTAAGAATTATCTCAAATTACTTAGAATACTACTCACTTTTTTCACACTTTATATACCTTACTGTCATGGTCATGTGGTACCTTGTATGGTACTAGTCCATAAATACTGGGTACTATAGTTCGGACCATATTTTATCCCAAATTGTCAAACTTCGACGAAACTTCTTTCTTCGATTCAGTTACACTCTCACTTTCACGAATTTACTTATCACTTGTTTGAAATAGCATAATACTTATAATCGCCAAATAATCTTATCCTTGAATTCATGTCAATTATCTTACAACAAATTCAACGTACATGACTACAGGGTGTAACATCGTCGTAATATAATACTGTGGGGCGTAACATCGATGTAATACTGCGGGGCGTAACACGATCCCAGCTCCACCACTCAAATAACTGACACATCCCTCATACACAATCATCTCACAAGAGACACTCCCGTGAATCTTTTGCGCCACGTAGAAAAATTTGAGCATCAGCAGTCAACAACCAGACGATTACCAAAATATTGATCAAGCATTCGCAAGTCAAAACACAATGCGTCATCTAAAACACACAACTTTCTCAGGTGATACCAGATAGTGTGAACATTGTTCTAAACATCTGAAACCATCAATGCAGAACCGCAGTCTTGTACATATCACGTGCTTTCAACCCAGTCCATATCACATAGAAAGCATATACAAGAATACATGTACATTAACAATGGATATCAATTCACATACTCATGGACTGATATAAGTGACATGCTCAAGTGTAGGCATGTGCAAAGCGTGCTACCACAGTTTTATTCAGGTGATTACGCCGCAAGAATAGCAACTAACATGTTTGAACAGGAGATCAACCAACAAACAACCTCTAACTTGATTCAGATAGCTCACAAAGGAGATACAACATAAGAAGCATGATAACATGGAAGTTTAACAATCAATTGAGGGCATATAATAGTCTAATCACTACCCTGATCATGGATAGTACCCCCGGTGCGCGCACATGGGCTCAATCCACTCACATGTGCGTCACCCATAGCGCATAGCTAACACTAATAATTCAGACAACTAGTATCTCAACCAAGTTTAGCTAATATAATTACCTCAAACAAGCCAAATCGATAGTCTAGAAATGTCATCCCGCACGAATAGACCTCCGAACAGCTCGAATCTAGCCAAAAGCAACTCAAAAATATCAAATAATGTCATTTGAATCAAACTCAAACAATAAAGGTCAAATTTATAATCAAATACTCAAAATTAACCAAAACGTCAACCTTGTTTCGCATCCCTGGGCCCGATAAAATTTATAAATTCTGATAACTCATTCGAATACGAGTCCAACCATACAAGTTTCATCCAAATCAGACTCCGAATCAATGTTCAAAACCCAATTATTCACTTTAGAAAAGTTTTTCCAAAAATCATCAATTTCTCTTTTAGATTCATCAATCAAATGTCAAAATCAAGGATAGAATTATGAATAATAATCAAATCCGATTCAAGAACACTTACCCTAATTCAAGTGGTGAAAATCGCCCCAAAAATTGCCCAAATCTGAGCTCTCAATCTCAAAATATGATAAAATAAGTAAAACCCTCGAATATAATAACTTATAGATCTGCTTCAGGTATTGGAATACCCATTGCGACTAGCCACGCGATCGCGAAGCACAGAATCATTGTCGCCCTGACAACCAACTACTTAGTCGCGCCTGACATATATGATTGCGGATGACAATCAGCTACCACATCGAGAACATGGACACTCAACGTAAACACGGATACAAAATTACTACTGCTCAACTCAGCCCTATGCGAACGCACTACAACCACGCAAACGGGAAAACCTTCCAACACTAACCTCGCAAACTCGATACCTTGTCGCAAACGCGATTCACTCACTCCCAACTCCCAACATGAACTACGTGATCTCATATATACCTTCGTGATCGTGAAGAACACATGTGGCATCAGAAACCAGCAGCCCATGCAGAGTCCGAAATGATTCAAAATCAATCTGAAACACACCCGAGCCCCTCGGGACCCCATCCCAATATACAACAAGACCCCAAATATAAGGTGGACCTACTTGAGGCCTCAAATACCACAAAATAACATCAAAACCACGAATCGCATCTCAATTCAAGTTTAATGAACTATTCACAATTTCAAATTCCAAACTTACGTGGAACATGTTTAAACAACTCAGAATCACCTCAAATTTTGCACACAAGTTTCAAATGACATAACAAACCTATTTCAACTCTTGTAACAACAATCTGAATCCAAAAATATCGAAGTCAACTCCCGGTCAAACCTATGAACTTACCAAACTTTCAAATTGCCAACTTCCTCAAATAGAGCCAAAACCTTCTAGAAACATCCAAATACGAATATGGGCATACACCTAAGTCCAAAACCACCGTATAAACCTATTTGAGCCATCAAAATGTGAATCCAAGAGCATTTATACAAAAGTCAAACCTTGGTCAACTCTTCAACTTAAAGCTTCTATATTGAGAATCATTCTTCCAAATCAATTCTAAACTACTCGAAAACTAAAACCGACAATACACGCAGGTCATAATACATCATATGAAGCTACGCAAGACCTCAAATCACCGAACCGAATACAAATACTTAAAACGACTAGTCGGATCATTGTAACTTTTTGGGTATCTTTTAGTGATACTTAGCTCGTTTAGGCATGCCACGTCTTGTTGCAGGCGTTGAGTCTGTAGGTGACGAGACTCGTGACTAAGAGCACATCTAGTAGGTTCATTTATGAGTCGTTTGACTCTTTCTAGTAGTATTTCCCTTTTTAGATCTTTAGTCGTCATTTGACTTTTATATATATCATTCTTGCTTCGGTAGAGGCTCATGAGTTGCTAGTTGTGCAATTTCTTCTAGACATGTTAATATTTATATTTATATTCAATTTTTCAGACGATTATTATCTTGAGACATAATTATAGGTTTCTAGAATATTATGTTCGATTTAGACCTTCTTTTAGTTATAATATGGTTCATTCAAGGGGTTAGGTAGGTCGAGTGCCATCATGTCCCACACCAGTTTCGAAACGGATAACTTTGAGAGCAAAATCATAGAAGAAAGGTATCTACTTTTACCTAATAACAAAATCATAGAAGAGAGGTATCTATTTTTACCTAATTATTTGTTGCTTCCATAAACTGTTATTATTCATTTTCTTCTGAAAAAAATGGTAATATAACTTAAATATGATAGACAATGTGTCTAATTTTCATTGTGACTCTATAGCAATTCCTTTATTTTTTCCAAAGTAGTTTTCCCATTTAAAAACTGAATATAACTATTATAAATCACAACTTTTATCGTTGTAATATTTTTAAGGTGTTTGAAAAGAAAAACAATAATTTTGACTATGCCTAAATCTCAAAAATATTGAGTTAACTATATATGAATGCTCACCATCATATTGCTCCAGGTAACTTATCTTAGGGAAATATTATACAAATTGAAGCTAAACTATGAATTTTGTATTTCTATTTTTTATTGAAATATAAATTTCTAACACGACTGAGACCTACATACAGTACGTGTTAAGATGACTAGTTGTGATACAACTAGTTGTTGTAACCGACAAAACGGGACAACCAAATGTAATATTCAACTTACTCATATAATTCGTATAACTATGTGAACATGGTTCTATTAAATTGTAAAAAACAGTAGACTCCATTATCCTTATGAGCCTAGTACAAAAAGCCAAAAAACAAATCTTGAATTGAATATTAGTGCATCTACTGTTTGTGAATAAGTTGAAGTCATCATGTGATTTCTTAAATATCTTTTTGAAAAAGCAGCCAGCAGCATCTGGATTTCATCGTTGTTAGATTACTGTCAACATATGACCACAAGAATTGGTCCCATTGTCTAGCAATTTTGGAGAATAAAATTATGCCAGATAAGGTATATTACATATAGAGTGCTAAATCATGGGCAGTGGTTGTTTGAGGTAAGCCCCCTTTGGGGTTTTGGGGTGTGGGGGGTGTGGGGGAGGGGGGGGGGGATTGGGTGGCACATGAAATAATTGTTTTGCTTATCTTCTTGCTTATAACCAAGAAATTTTGAAATATAGTACTAATGCTTATCAACCTTTTTCAGAGTGCTTCTACTGTTCACTAATTTATATGTTGTTTATTACTACTACTACTAAGTTGTTCTCTTGCAAGGAAAGACAAAATGATAGTATTTTAACAAAGGGCACGTTCGTAGATGAAGGAAAAACTAAATTATGTGTTTGATTTATCATTTAAATCAGAGACTCAAAATTTAAAATTATAGGTTCTGAATATATCACCAAATTAATTTAGATTTATGAGTTTTGAATTTGCCATCAAATTCATAACTTGATTTAGTCAGTGGCTTCACAATGAAATATATATACATATATATTTAATAAATTTTTAATATAAATATAAGATCTAAGTAAAAGTTGCCTGAATTCGTCCCCCGTAACCTAATATTGTTGCTCTTTAAATATGGGTTCCAACTATTTCCTGTTATTTTTGCGTCGTTTTGTTTCATAGAGCATTTCATGACTCAAATGCATTATATAAAAAATATAGATTTAATTTGTTGATTGTTGAGTAACCATCTTAAAGTTTACTTTTTTCTTTTTAAATAGAGGTTGATCTGGAAATTTGGTGCCCAAAAATATAAATAATCAGCCACCCTAATCGTTGATTGCAAGTTAGTATTTTGGTTAAAAATGAAAAGTCAATAATTATTACTACTATTAATGAGGAAATAATAATTATTAGTTGTCACATCAGAATAAATAAAATAGAAATTTGCTTTTCTTGGTATAATGGATGACTAGCACAATTCACAAAGTTGTAGTTTTCTCTTCTTCCACACACCGTCTTTCAGGTACAACATGAATGATTCATGTATGTTAACATTCAAAGAAACCTTCACTAAACATCATTATTACTTTTTAAAAAGCATCCTAAGATAGATTAACTTTTTTTAATACAGATGTAATGGGGTATAGGCCAAAGGGAGTGTTGGACGGCCTAATTTAATTGACTAAACGTGCGATTACATGAGCGCATTCAATTTCATATCAAATGAGACAAATTTAAAATGGTCAAAACTTTAATCGTATAAGATAATAATTTTCATTATTATAAGGGCGGGCTAATGCATTCAGAACACACATATTAACAATTAAAATTAAAATTAAAATCGATAGACATAATATTAATTACAAATTACGGTAATTAATTACGTGCTAAATAATCAATAGGTATGATTGAGCTAACTTTCTTTTTATTATTATAATTTTTTAAGTGGACCCTTGAACACACAAAACAAAAAAAAGTTCCTTTGTAGCACCTAAGGGCATGAGGTAGCAATTATAAAGTGGTTAAAAAATCATAGAAGATCAGGACTTAAATATCAATAGAGAAAAATGCTAAGTGACATTTTTCTATTATCTTAAACTTTTAATGTTGAGTTACACAATGCTGATATTGGTGGAACCAAGATTATTAATGCCTAAATCAAATAAAAAGTAGTTTAGTGAAATTTAAAGTGAATTGCGAATAGTAGGTAGCTCAACTTCAATCTTTGGTTAGAGTTAGCTAAATCATGCTTATCTTGTTTTCCTTTTCAAACAAAACTTTGTAAAGGTTATCCATAATGCCTACCAAATGTTGATGATAGTGATGTAGGCTACAACGATAAGTTGGAAGCATTTATTTTGCCTTTACGTTTTACATTGTTGGTACATATGTCATGAAAATGACATTTGAGAAATGGTTGTTTAGTGATCAATTTCATGCATTCCAACTTATGGTCCCTACTTTCAATTTCACTGCTCATCATTTCTTGACCACAGATGTCATAAAATAATAATATTAGAAAAACGGAAAAATGATTAATATAAATGTGAGTGATTATCTTTATATTTCGTTAACGTAATCAATGGGTCACTTGTGTGAAAAATGAATTCGATTCATGCAATCAAAGGTTCTCAATCAATTATATCCATCGAGAAGATTCGCTATGTTTATCTTTCAAATATATACAATATCATGTGTTGATTTAATATATGGAGTACTTATCTTCATTAATTTTGGCAAAGGAAAAGTACAATTTTGGGAATAGCCAACATGGTCATGATCATCACTATATTGCCGCCTTATTGTCTGGTCAATGTGTGGCATCCAATGCGATGGCCATTCCCTTGGACTGGATGATAATTACCTTTATACCTTCATTGTTAGTTGTGTCATGAGTTTTATGAATTCTAGTTAAATTACATTTTTTGGTATTTTAAGAAATTCATAATGCCAGGTTTGGGAAATTAATTATTTTAATAGATATAAAAAAGAAAAATATATTGTTCTTGCAGAATTTGAAAAACTATTATTTTATAGGTTTAGGATTGTAGTTAGGGTTCTTGTGTTATTTTTTTCAATCATAGTAAAAAACTCTCTTTGCTTCTGCCCTCATAATTAGACTTAGACGAATCTCGTTAAATTATTGTATTATTTTTTCTTCTTTATTTATTTTGTATGGGATTGTGTGCTAGGTAACTCACGATCTTCGACAATAATTGATATCAAAAGCAAGAGGGTCTCTACGGGGAGTCTAAGATTAAGATGTCTTCTTCATCTTCAATATATTACGAATTAGAGAAATTCGATGGGGATCTAATTTTAGTCTATGAAAGATTAGGATAAATCATCCTTGAGTAACAAAAATTATGGAAGGTAATTGATGACAATTTTTCTGAAAAGATGAAATAGATATGGAAGGCAGATTTGAAGGAGAGGACTTTGAGTGTGATCTTCATGAGCGTTACATAAAACGTTCTTTGGAAATTGCTTAAGAAACTTCTAAACAATTGTATGGAAGAAGCTGAAAGATTTGTATTCTAAGAAATTGCTAGCAAATCGCCTCTACTTAGATTGTTATCTCCGTATGAACGCATATACACCTGTTGAAACTCACTTTGATGAGTTTAATTCAATTTTAATGAACCAGAAGAACATAGATATCAAAATTGAGGGTGGGGATTAGACCTTGATTGTGCTATGTTCTTTGTCATTGTTTTACAATACTTTTGCTGATACATCAGTATTTTACAGAATGATATTAATAATGCACTAAAATCTAAAGAGTTAAAAAAAGCTTTTCAGAAAATAAAATTGAGGGTGAAAGTTTGTTAGTATGGGAAAAGTACAATAAAAAGACTTTAATAGGAAAAAGTCTAATGACAGATTAAACACCACAGAAAATAAGTAAAGCTAATACAAGAAAGTAGATAATACTGTAAATATTATTGACACAGAAAAAAATCTTAATGATAATGACTATGTAGAGGAAGTTTGTGCCGTGAGTTCTAGTCATGGAAATATTTTTTGGGTTCTTGATTCTGTTATAATTTTCCACATGTGTCCACATAAGTTTTACTTTGCAACTTATAAGCAAATGAGCGGACTGTCTACTTTGAGAGAAGATAATTCGTTACCGGTAAAGGGGATTGGTAACATCAAATTGAGAATATTCGATGGAATTATCAGAACATTGAGTGTTGGTGTGCTCCTCAAATGAAGAGGAATTTAATTTCTCTTTTGACTTTTGATTATCAAGGGTTTAAGTTCGACTTGATCATATGGGTGATAATAGATTGTCTTTGCTGAGTAAATAGAATTTGATGGATAAGTACAAAAATCAAGCTTTGAATATTTTTGAGCATTGTGTATTTTGTAAGGTGACAAGGGTAAAATTCATCAAGAACGCAAAGCACAAGACTAGAGACAAGTTATATCATATACATTCAGACTTTTGAGGTCCAAATAAAGTTTCTTCCAAGATTGGTGCCAATATTCTATGCTTTTAATTGATGATTACTCAAAATGGTGTTAGTGTATTTTCTGAAAATGAAAGGCATTTTCGATATTTGTTAAATAGAAGACGATGGTCGAAAGGTAGATAGAAATAAATTTTAAGTGCATTCAGACTGATAACATATTAGATTTTACAATTTAGATTCAATAATTTCTGCAACAGAGAGGGCATAACGAGACACCACACTTGTACCGAAACACCATAAAACAGTATTGAAGGACATATGGACAAGATGCTTTGTGATAGGATACAAAAATATTCTTTCACACTCATGTGTTAGCAAAAAATTTTGGGCAGAAGCAATCAATACAACTTGTTATTTGGTCAACGAATCTCCATCCACCTTATTAACTTTAAAACTTCTTTTGAGGTATGATTTCGTTCACCTGCTAATTATTCAAAGAGGATACAGGTTGTCCTGCCTATGCTCATGTAAGATATGAGAAACTTGAGCTAAGGGTGAAAAATGTATGTTTCTAGGATATGCAATTGGAGTGAACGATTAAAGATTGTGATGCATATGTCAGAAGACTCTACGACTAATAATCAGTAAGAATGTGACATTCAATGAATCTGTCTTACTAAAGGGTTGAGGGAGAAGACACTAGTGAAAACAAATAGTGATATCAGTGACCGTATAGAGCTAGAAATAAAATCTCCACAAATTCAGTTCAATACTTCAAAAGTGAAGGAAATAGATGAGGTGAAAAATATTAATCAAGATGATAATATTGATGCACTTAATCAATAACAACCATTAATCATTGTAACATGCGGAGATTTGCCTTTGCGAGGTTGTTCTTTCGATATTTGTACTCTCTTTTATATATTGGATTGTTCATATTTACTGTGAATATAGGTCAATTGATCGAACCACGTTAAATATTTGTGTCTCTTTTGATATATTTCTCTTTTATTATCTGATTCATTTTCGTCCAATATTTATTTTACTATCTTTCAAACTACACCTGATTCTTTCAATCCTAACAATATTTATTGCTTTCTTGCTCACTACAATACTTACTGCTTTCTTGCTCACAAACCATACAATGGATCTGGTGTGCATTTAATTGCAATTCTTGATTGAATTACTCAAAATGTACCTTTCTTCTCACTATTGGTATTTTTTAAAAGAAAATGATGTATGGAGTGTGATGATACAAAGCTAAACTTCCCTTTTGCTTCAAGCCGTTGCTTTTCTTGGAAAAAAACAAACACATAAATAAATAAATAAGTAAGTAAATAAATAAATAAAGGGATTGTTGTCATAAGATTGCATTTCTGGGACCCATTCCTATTTTCCACAAAAACTGCTTAAATAATCACAACAGAATAGAATATATAAATGACTCAACCACTTTTGCACCACTTGCCTTGCCTTTTGGTCTAAATGAGAGGTGGGGTTGGGAAGGGGACTTTTCCTATCAATACCTTTCTCGTCTATTTATTTAGTGGGCTCGAAATGGCTAGCAATGAAAGGGATGGCTCGCCCTATTGGAATTGGATTTAAAAGTTGAAACATTGGTATCTTTTCCTCTTTTTAAAAACCTTTTTTACTTGGTGATCCATAAATGCTTCTTTGAGTTAAAACCAAAATCACTACCCCTTGTTGGAAAAAAGTTAAAGACTTGATATTTTGGTGTCACAATAATTTGAAATAACTATTTGATTGATTCATGTGAATGTCCTTTGACAAGTAAATGTCACAACTACATCATTTTCACCTACAAGAACATGGACATATCATGAAGATGGCAAACCTAATTAAAGGGGATTCAACAATCGAACCATTTAGGTCACCCCACATTCAATGTTTTTATAATATTTTTGATGGTCCCCATCCTAACCCAAAAGGTAGGATCCAAGTATCTTGGCCCATGTTTGTGCCCCTAAATCTTCGACTAAATGAGGATGTGGGCCTAATATCATTAAGAAATGGAAAGGGGTGTCACCAAAAGTTGTCTGCTTTAGGATCTATCCTTATTCCCCCTCATTGACTTGAGATAGAATTTTAGTAGGATTGATAGAGGGGACAAAACCTAGCACAAAAGTATGGATACTATCAAGGAATTGTGCAGGGGCCCAAGATGTGAAACTTAACCTTACCTTCGTCAGTGTGTGATTATGGCACATATCGACTCTTCCTTCTTCAATCACCTTAAATTGATGTTTGCTTCTTTGTTCTCTTTCAAAACATATGCTCTTTGTGAAGTGGGGTCCACACTACAAATATGGCCCACAAATACAAACAGTTGATAGAGAAAGGGAAAGGGGTATGGGGTTGGAGACTTGGGGGCTAGGGTTATCAGAGGACCCCACACATGTAGAATAATAACCTCCCACATTGTGTTTACTTTATATGGGAATTTTCATGACTTTGTCATAAGCTTACTTTTTTGGTGAATTGGGATTAAAGGGTAAAGTAATGGAGTGGAATGAAAGCTAACTAAAGAGATTTGTTAATTGAATCATCAAAAACAGATAACAATGAGTTGTTGGAAAGCAAAGACTTGTTGGAAAGAGATAATGGAGGAACAATCCAAACTATTCTTTCCACGGCAATTTTTTGACAGATGGTAGATGCATACATCACTTTCTCCCACTATCCTAAAAATAATTCCATGTGGTCATCTTACAAGATTTCTTACAAAACATTATTTTGTGGGGTTTGCAGAGTTCACTATAAAAAAACCACACGTTACAACTAAGGTGACTACTCAAATAATACTTAGGTTAACATCTATGGCAACATGATTATTATGCTTTACCTTTTCAAGATTTTGAACCTTAAAACCCCTATTCACCCCACTATTAATTCAACTACCCAACATGTACAATTTAGTGGGTACACTTATTCTCATTGGACGGAGTGAGAGGTGAGGAGGGGGGGGAGGGTATGAACTTATGATATAGACAAAAAAGGACTCTTTCAATATAAGTCTAGTGCGAATCCATTTCACTCATAGAACAGTTGAACTTTTTCTATGTGGAAATATTGAGAGGACTTAAAGATCTATGCCAATTGATCTACTTGTCATCGAACACTAGAGAATTCATGGGTCCAAGTGAACTATATAAATGTACTTTTTCACTTTTATCCTTTCATTGAAACAGCATACTACATGATTTGGGAAAAAAAGGATAATGGCTTGAAAGTGACCAACATAAAGATACTCATTACCTTCTTTATTACTATGTAATTGTTTACCTCGGAGTATGAGTAACAATTAAATTTACAATTTGATTATAAGGATACATGATCTAATTCAATGACAATTGATAAATAACTAAATAAATATAGAAATTAAATGATTATAATAGATCAAATCAGTGTCGTTTGCAAGTTATCGACCTCGGCTTGAAATAGTTTCGAAATCGAACGTTAAGAAATACGAGAACAATAAGAATAATAAGAATAATATGGAAAATTAGAACAATAGAGAATTAAGAGCGAGTAAAAGAGTAGAGTGTTTATATTTCTCAATAATTGCGTCTATGATTCATGTGTCTTACAAATGAGCAGGGTTCCTCTTTATATAATAGAGGAATCCTATATAAGGTATAACTCTAATTTCGGAAACAAAATACATGATTGATATCAATAACCGTTAACGGTTCCGTCAATCTCGAGATTCCCGCCGAGATTGGTAGTCGATTGCGGATATCTCGTTATTCCGTTACTTTGATATCGATCTAGCCCGATCTCGATCCCTCAGTCTTCGTGTTCTTCGAGTTCGAACTTGCTTCGGTACAGACTCACTCTTAAGGCAGACCCTCGAGCCCTAAATTCGGGTGTGGTCGATTTTAACCGTATACAAATAGTCCCCTCGTTTCTTAGATTGAAATGATAAGAAACGATATGAGCCTCGATTCGTTGATATGTTACACCCCATAATTTCGTATGTGAAAGTACATCGTAAGTCAATTGATGTAAGCTCTGAAATGAGATCATCTTTGAAAGTACAAAAAGTAAGTTAATCATGTTACCATAGAGGTTGCAAATATTTAAGATCATGGACTGCAAGTACCAAGAGGATTGGAAGGCCTAGAAGCTAAACAAATTGAAGAAAATAAGTTTCGTCGAAAGTCGACAAGTTGGGATAAGGAGATGCTCAAAATGATAAGGAGGTTGTGTTATGAGTTATTTTGTCTTATGATAGTCGTGTGTTATGTTTTTAAGTCAAGCGAGTTGTGGAACAAAAGTTGGTAAAGATCATCACAAGTTACATTCATAACTATGCTAAAATTTAGGTCAAATATAGCTGAGCTTTTCTCCTGATATACTTGGAATTAAGGGGCAATCTACCTATCAAATTGAAGGTCTACGATTCTATTTTCTAACGCAATAAACCGTTCATTGATATGATATAGGACTAGAGATATATTTATAATTTCACGAGACTGCACAAACACCATAAGTGACAAGTAGGTGTGCCACTAAAACTTTTTGAGAAATACATTTCGTGTGTTATATGAGGTCCCATTAGGACATATTATATACCAAATTGAAGGTTTGAGAATTTAATTTCCAACGCTCTTAATCGTTCGTTCATACAACATCCGGATAAGAAGATATAAGCATCGGAAGATGGGCCAATGCGAGGGTGCCAAACTAGAAACTCTTTGACATTTCAAAAGTTTATATATTGATTTTAGCTCGTCTCTATCTTTACTTTTACATAGAACCCGACTAGAGAACACCAAAAGGCCTATCTTAAGCTCTCCTCAAGGGTTTCAAAGAGGATTAACATCCGGTTTACGAAATCAAGAAGCGATAACATTAGAACGATCCCTATGATGTAAGTATAGCTATATCGCCTCTCCTTTTCTTTGTAGTTTGAATTTTGGAAGGTACTTTATAGTTAAGAAAATGTCTACTTTCTTGATTTAAGCTTTAAATATCAAGGAAGGTTGATAAATTCATTTCCTAATAGTTAGAACTCACGGGACGGTAATCGGAAGCCGTGAGTTTGAGTTATTCGATTTGTAGTGGACTGTTTTTGTGGGATGTTTCGTGTTGATTTTGGCCTGTCTATTTTGCTGATGTTTTATGGAGTTTTTGAGGATAAAAGTTGTGGATAAACACCACATAATTATGGAATGGTTTGCTGGTCATTCGTCGTTATATTTTTAGGTCGTTTGACACTACTTTTGTTGTCGTTTTATGTATGAAGTGATTAGGGTGTGTGTGTTGTTTTGTGATATATGGTGGTGGAGATAAGGTTAGGAAATAATGCATACATGTTGTTATTTTTTTGTTCTTGGTGTTTTTGGTATATGATATTGGAGGAGGTCCTTGTTACAAAGGAGATGCTGCCCAAATTTACGTAAACGAGCTACTAGCTTAAGTTACAGACTTAGCCTTTGCTCAACACTGATTTTGAATCTCCTTATGCTATGATAGATTGAGTTGACTTGTTTGAAAAGTTGCTTGTAAGGTATTAAGGACTCAACTTGGTTAAGGTATGTTAAGGCTATTCCTTCATTCTTTTGGCATGATCTAAAGTGAAATGAATGTAAACGATACGCTATTTCATAATGAATCTACTCCTAGCAACTAAGGTTGTCCATGTTGTTCTTTACTTACTAAGTTATTCTAAGAAAGTATGTATGATTATTGAATCCCGGTGAAGTTAATAGTGATATTATTATTTCCATAATGTTAATCGAAGGTGCAATGACCTTAAGTCACTCCGAAAGGTTTAGAACGTGATTCCATGAGTCTAGCATGCATTATATATAGTATCTATTTTACTCTACTAAGTTGTGCTATAGTCGGTCGGCTATAGCATCTATTGTGCAACCACTTATCAGTTGGGTTTACCGAGCACCACGTGGCCGGGTATGACTCTACCGAGCCTTATAATAGCCGGGTATGTTTTTTACCGAGTCCTCTTAGTAGGCTATCAACTCAGCGAAATGTGTTGGTGCACTCCAGTTTCTCCCGAGTTGCCTATTTGGTCAATATGATTTGGACATGTATTGATTAGTATGGCGGGGCCTTGTCCCGACCTTTATGATGTTTATGTACCCTTAGAGGCTTGTAGACAAATTTCAAGTATATTCATACTTGTATGGCCTTGTCGGCCTATGCTTTGAGTTTACAAATGATCATGTCAGCCTTATAGGCCCGTATGTCACATGTATAAGTTTCTATATCATGTTAGGTCGTCCTATGTCTAGCATTCCCTTATGTTTTATTTTTGTTAGGTCATGATGATCCTTTTGGCACATTTACCCATGATAGTACGATAAGAAAGATATGTTATGTTGGTACTCGATTGGGTAAAGTACGGGGTGACCGTCGCAGCCCTCCAGTTTGGGTTGTGGCAAAAGTGGTATCAGAGCAGTTCTGTCCTAGGGATGTCTACAAGTCGTGTCTAGTAGAGTCTTGTTTATGGGAGTGTTGTGCATCACACTTATATGCAGGAGGCTACAGGGCATTTAGGACTCAATTCTTAAATTTTATGCAGGAGGCTACAGGGCTACAGGGCTCTAGATCGTGTGGTAGAGCTCAGTCAGAAGAACTCAATTCTTAAATTTTATCTTATTCATAATACGACAATGCCTACATCTAGAAATACGGTTGGTAAGATATTGCATGTGGCTGTGAAAGGGTTGAGTCAGAGGAACTTGATTTTGCATGATGCTTATGATGAGTAAATATAAGGTCTTCATTAGATCATGTGTGTACTAAGACGGGTAAGACTCTTGATAAGGAGCCTTAAGGCAAAGAATATCTATCCACCCCTATGGTGAAAGGCAATGAGAGATTCAGAAGATAGATACAAGTTTCAACAAGTAAAAGAAGCAAGATGAAGAAGGGTACGAGGCGCCCAGTTAATGAAGATTATCAGTATTTACGATTCAAGAAGAGAAATATAAACATTTTGAATTGCCTTCAATGTAACAGAGATATGTACAATTGGCCACACCCGTTTCAGTTATGCTCCATGGGAGCCAACAAATATAGTTAAGAGAAGTACGGGATATCAAGATCCAGTTAGGGTTAAAGTAACCCAAAATGTTGGATGGATTGTTTGCCCTAGTTGACATTTCCGAAGGATATTGCAAATATGCTAACAGATCTCCTTATGAGACACCCTTATCAGAAGACAAGGTAAGTTAAGACAAGGTAAGTTAAGACAAAGTAAATAACCCAAGAAACATTACGCGAAATATTGATATGAGAAGGAGCCAACGAGTAGTTATTAGTTGATTTAGGAATATCCTAGTTATGGCTATACCACAGGTTACAGACTAATCAGCATATCGTGCAAGATAAACATAGTAAAACCCAATATAGTGAATTCAGCCTCGCAGTAATGTCATTGTAATACTTGAGATATAATCAGATAGGAGTTGGAATAGTTAAAGGTTCCGTATGAGTACTATGGAAATAAAATAGAGTGCCACTGGTAAGACAATCAAAACTTTAGTTCGGAAGCAACCCTATAAGTACAAGGGTGTGAAGGATATGGAAAATTATATGCGAGGAAGGACATCAAAAATTCCGTTGAGTATGCCATATAATGAGCTTGCAGCCTTACAAAAATCAGAGGATCCTCCCTAAGTACTACAATGAAAGAATAGCTGAGGAAATAAGGAAGAAGGCTTCAACCTAAACATAGTAACTTGAAGAAGAAATGGTCATGTAAAATAATCTCACTACAACATTGTATGCACTCCCTAAGAAAGTGGCATCTATCGTGACTAATGAACAGGAAGTAAGTGATATTCGACATCATATGGGTTACATGGGATTATTGTATTCCTGAACGCCAAGATAAGCCAAGTATGCACGCAACAAAGGGCAGAAAGACCAGGAAAAATAATAGCTTACATTTAAAGAAAGATGAGAAAGAACGAAATGAATTATTTGACCAATGATCTAGAGTTAGTTACGTTATGAACACACTTAATATATCGGAATATTATCCACACATCATATATGTTGACAATCATACAATCATAGAAGACTCCGATATAAGTTAAAAGAAATAATTGAGTCCAGGTCATAGACAAGGGGTTGAATTATGGTATCACGGATGTTCCATAGCTTCCATGAAAGGCAAAAGTAATAATTAATACCATGAGCCGCAGATCAGAAGATAGCTTAAGCCTACATAAAGGCTGATCGGAGAGACGAGGAAACTAAAGAGTTACATCAACTAAGTAAATCAGGAGACATATTATCGGACCAAGAAAATTATAGACCTTGTGCTTAAGAACATTGCAGGATCACTCTTAAATATTAGAGGTACAAGTATTATAATAGAGCTTCAAGTTGGGGATGTGAATTGTACCTATGTGGAAGGGAGGTCATGAAAGAGGTAGAAGATGTGATATGGGATTTTAAGGTAAGTAAGGTAAAGGTGAAAACTGTACGAGATTCTCAAATGCAGAAGGTTGTGAATAGTCCATACTTCGGATAGAAGGCTAGAAGCACGAGGATTCAGTATCCAGGAATGATAGCGGCGTCGTTAGTGGCATATCTTGTAGTCTATGGCTTCTTGGTATCGAGAGGCCTAGGCATGAGAATAAAAGAAGAGTTAGAGATGATGTGATTTCTACCTTGATGTTCCAGAAGAACATAAGGAAATCTAGGGTACAGGCAGCATGATAGAAGGTAGGAACAATTACGAGATTGAAAGGATTCCGACTACAAGTCATGATGTGAGAAAGAGACCTAAAGATGGGGGGGGGGAGGGAATGCCTTGGACTTTGGATTTATTCACAGAACAATTAGCTAGATGGCAAGGACAATATTAAAACCATATGTAAGAGCTATCAGTGCACCAATCAACATTCGAGGATGAATGTTCCGAAGGGGGGAATGATGTTACACCATATAGTTTCGCATGTGAAAGTACGCCATAAGTCAATTGACGTAAGCTCTGAAATGAGATCATCTCTAAAAGTACAAAAAGTAATTTAATCATGTTACCATAACTTCCATGGAGGTTGAAAATATTTAAGATCATGGACTGCAAGTACCAAGAGGATTGGAAGGCTTAGAAGCTAAACAAATAGAAGAAAATAAGTTTCGTCGAAAGTCGACAAGTTGAGAATATTATAACATATACTTGTGGGGTAATACTAGGATGGTCAAAATGATAAGGAGGTTATGTTATGAGTTATTTTTGTTTTATGATAGTCGTGTGTTATGTTTTGAAGTCAAGCGAGTTGTGGAACAAAAGTTGGTAAAGATCATCACAAGTTACATTCATAACTATGCTGAAATTTAGGTCAAATATAACTGATATTTCTTCCGATATATTTGGAATTAAGGGACAATATACCTACCAAATTGAAGATCTACGAGTATATTTTCCATCACATTAAATCGTTTATCGATACGACATAGGAGTAGAGAGATATTTGTAGTTTCACGAGACTACGCAGACATCATAAGTGACAAGTAGGTATGTCACTAAAGCTTTTTGAGAAATACATTTCTTTGTTATATGAGGTCCTATTGGGACATATTATATACCAACTTGAAGGTCTTGGAATTTAGTTTCCATCTCTCTTAACCGTTTGTTCATACGACATCCGGATAAAATGATATAAGCGTCGGGAGATGGGCTAATGTGAGGGTGCCAAACTAACACCTCTTTGACTTTATAAAAGTTTATATATTGGTTTTAGTTTGTCTCTATATTCACTTTTACATAGATCCCGACCATAAAACAACATAAAAACCTTTATTAAGCTCTCCTCAAGGGTTTCAAATATAATTAACATCCGATGTACGAAATCAAGAAGCGATAACACTAGAACTATCCCTACGATGTAAGTATCGTTGTATCGCCTCTCTTTTTCATTGTAGTTTGTGTTTTGGAAGGTACGTAACAAAACATCTAATTTATGTATTTAATATTTAAATATAAATCAAGGTTGATAAATTCATTTCCTAATAGTTATAACTCACGGGACGGTGATCGGAAGCCGTGAGTTTGAGTTATTAGATTTGTAGTGGACTGTTTTTGTGGGTTGTTTCGTGTTGATTTTTGGCTGTCTATTTTTCTTCTGTTTTATGGAGATTTGGAGGATAAAAAAGGTGTGGATAAACACCACATAATGATGGAATTTTTTTCTAGTCATTCGTCGTTACATTTTTAGGTTTTTTGACACTACTTTTGTTGTCGTTTTACGTATGAAGTGATTAGGGTGTGTGGGCTGTTTTGTGATATATGGTGGTGGAGATAAGTTTGGGAAATAATGAATACATGTTGTTATTTTTTTTCCTTAGTGTTGTTGGTATATGTTATTGGATGAGTTCCTTGTTACAGGGGAGATGCTGCCCAAATTTATGTAAACGAGCTACTAGCTTAAGTTACTGACTTAGCCTTTGCTCAACACTGATTTTGAATCTCCTTATGCTATGATAGATTGAGTTGACTTGTTTGAAGAGTTTCTTGGAAGGTATTAAGGACTCAACTTGGTTAAGGTATGTTAAGTCTATTCCTTCATTCTTTTGGCATGATCTAAAAGTGAAACGAACGTAAACGATACGCTATTTCATAATGAATCTACTCCTAGAAACTAGGGTTGTCCATGTTGTTATTTCCTAACAAAGTTATTCTAAGAAAGTATGTATGATCCTTGAATCCTAGTGAAGTTCATATTGATGTTATGATGTCCATAATGTTAATCGAAGGTGCAATGAACTTAAGTCACTCCGAAAGATTTAGAACGTGATTCCATGAGTCTATCATGCATTATATATAGTATTTATTTTAATATACCAAACCGCGCTATAGTCGGTCGGGTATGACACCTATTGTACAATCACTTATCAATTGTTTTTATCAAGCTCCACGTGGCTAGGTACGATTCTACCGAGCCTTATGATGGCCGGGTATGTTTTTTACCGAGTCCTCTTCGAGGCCGGGTACAATATGATGATGATGATGCCCACAGAGAAGGATATTTTTAAAATATTATGTATATATATGTATCATGCATTTCATGTCACTATCTCTCAGAGTCACTCAGATACCATATGTTGTATCTCTTATATCTCTCTTTACATTGCTGTTCTTATTTATGCTTTTCTGCCTTACATACTCAGTACTTTATTCGTATTGACGTCCCTTTTGCCTAGGGACACTGCGTTTCGTGCCCGCAGGTCCCGCTAGACAGGTTGAGAGTCCTCCTAGTAGGCTATCAGCTCAGTGGAAGGTGTTGGTGCACTCCAGTTTCTCCGGAGTTGCCTATTTGGTCAATATGATTTGGACATATATTGATTGGTATGGCGGGGACTTGTCTCGACCTTTATGATGTTTATGTACTCTTAGAAGCTTGTAGACAAATGTCAGATATATGGATACTTGTATGGCCTTGTTGGCCTATGTTTTGAGTTTAAAAATGATCATGTCAGCCTTATAGGGTCATATGTCATATGTATAAGTTTCTATATTATCTTAGGTCGTCCTATGTCTAGCATTACCTTATGTTTTATTTCGGTTATGTCATGATGACCCTTTTGGAACATTTACCCATGATAGTACGATAAGAAAGATATGTTACATTGGCACTCGATTGAGTAAAGTACCGGGTGCCCATCGCAGCCCTCCGGTTTGGGTCGTGACATGATACCTCGATCATGACGTCGTCTCCGTGACATAAGCGATGGATGTGACCAAAAAATCCCGTCAGTTTGGTTCCCAAAAAACCATCAATGCATGCCAGGCGTCGGTCGACCACTAGTGATACCGAACCATCGTCTTAAACCTATAAATACCACCTCTTTAGTGGATTCAAACTTTACTTTGCTTTGATCATAAACTCTTGAGTTCCCTATCCTTATCTTTCTCTCATCACCGCTTATTGCGCCACCGTTGTTGTCACCAAATCCACTAGTTTTACACCTTCTTTCTACTTCCTTTACATACACAAATGGCAAAAACCTCCAAAACAGTGCTGCAAAAGGAAAAAGCTCTATCTTCCTCCTCCCATCCGGCCGGCGATAAGACACCGGTAGAACCGCCCCCCCCATGAATACGTTCCTGGTCCATGTGTCCTAAAAACTGACTTTAAAGTCGATAACCCCTCATCGGTGCCGGGCCAATGTGAACATGTGTTGATGTACATGTGTTCGATTACCAAGAGTCATGTCGATGCCATAAAGGAGGACTGCAAATTGGGTTCGGAGGTAGTGGTGCGCATTCCTACACCCGAAGAGAGCATCACCACACACGTGAAGGGGTTCTTAAGTGTTTACCCTCACCCCTTCACATTGGGCCCCGTCGAACTTGTGATTTTTGACTTCTGCAGGAGGTATGAAGTCACCCTCGGTCAGCTCCATCCTTCACTTTGGAGCATAGTGATCATGTTGCGCTTCTACTCCAACGAGGCCGAGGGGTGGAGTTCACTTTGAACCATATCATTCGGTTGTAAAGGCCTCATCCCTATCGAGGTCTAATTAGACTCAACTGTCGATCAACAAAGGCTCTATTATAGGATATAGACGAGGATAAAGATGGAGGCTGGATGAGCCGATTCATACGAGTGAGGACCTGTGACATAATACCAAAGGAAAAGATGTCGTTCCCTGAGGAGTGGAAATCTAATTGTAAGTGAATTTTTGTTCTTTAATTCTGTGTTTCTTTTGATTTTGCCTAACATTTC
The DNA here is from genome assembly GCA_005239505.1 of Nicotiana paniculata. Taxonomy (NCBI): domain Eukaryota; kingdom Viridiplantae; phylum Streptophyta; class Magnoliopsida; order Solanales; family Solanaceae; genus Nicotiana; species Nicotiana paniculata. Next base: position 56,425 of record ML328913.1, read on the forward strand.
TTTTAAATCACGTAGCTGTCCCTTGGATGCCTGAGGCGGTGCCCGATTTTGAAGACTGGATCCAAAAGTTTGCCTCTACTTTGACTCGTGTTGAACGAGTGTGGTGGGATTTGGCCAAAGGCAAGTGGGAGGCCAAGAACCATGGTCAAGGTCTCTCCTTACATATTCCGAGGCAATTACACATTTTCTTCATTTCTAATATTTCTTCATGTAGGCCTGACCAAAGATGCCATTATGAGGCTTTCGAGTGAAAGAGGAGAAACCAAGTCCCCGGATCTGAGGCTGGAGAAGGATAATAAGAGGAATGATCTATTGCAATCCGAGGTCTCCAAACCCAAACCTCGAAGGGTGAGGAGGAAAACGGTTGCTCTCTTGGCGGACATGGTCCAAAAGTTGAGAGATCATGATGAGGAGGATGAAGAAGAAGAGACTTCGGTGTATATAGCCCACCCTAGGAAGGTCGCTGAGGTCGCCCCACATTCCGAGCTACCGCCTGTTATAACCGAGCCTCGTCTCAAGGAGGCTTCAAAGAAAAATTCGCGGGTGGACCCCGGGTCCTCTGAGGTCGAGATGGTTTCTCGATCAACAACTTCTACCCCAGGTGAGGCTGGTTCCGAAGCTCAGAAGATCGGACAGAGCGCCCCGAGCAGGTTGCTCGGGGTCATGACAATAGGTCAACTGCCTCCAATGACAGATTTTTCTGAAGAGGCAATAATGGAAGCCCAAAGGGTGAAGACCCCCGAGATCGGCGGAGGCTCTAGCGCAGGTGATCCTTTCCAGGATTGCTTCGTGGGGGTCGATGCCGCCTATGATATTACTTATGCTTGGATCTTCATGGCGGAAGCCCATCGTATTTTTTCCAAGGTAAGCACCAATAGTTTTTTGAGTTATTTCTCTTTTCTTCGTAAATTTAACTTGTGTTTTCTTCTTTCATGTAGGCTTCTGCCAAATTCCGAGATGACCTTAGTCAGTTTGAAGCCGAACTTCAAAAGGTCTCGGAAGAGAGAAATTCCCTGAAAGTACTTTGTGGCCAAAAGGACGAGGTCATAAAAGATCTTCAAGCGGACCTGGCCAAGGCTCATGAAGAGGAGGCCTAGTTAGACAAGCAGGTAACCTCCCTTCTAATAGATTATGGAATCGACTCGAATGTGGAAGCTAATGCTTTGATATCTCAGTTGCGATAGAAGGTGGAGAATATTGAGCTACTCCGGGCAGAGGTCGATCAGGTCAAGGCCAACTGTGATCAGTGGAAAGGTAGAATGGATTGCCTTGCTGCAGAAAAGGAATCTGCTTTGGCCAAACTATCTTCGGCTGAGGCCCTACTCCAAAGCCTTAGAGGGAAAAGTTCGGCCTAGGCCATGAGGGTCGAATAACTCGAATCTGGGCTAGCCGAGTCCAAGGTGGAGATCGAGAAGACCAAGGTCATGGCAAACAAGTCCATTGCCATGTACCGGGCTGATGCTGAAGCTATTCAAACACAGCTAAGAGAGGCTTCCGATCGAGAGCAGTGGCGTAGGGATTTGGCAAAGTTCCAATCTCTGAGAGAAACCCTCGAGGAGATTCATGCTCGAGGTTTTGACCTCTCCGAGGAAATTGCTCGGTCCAAAGAGCTCGAGACCGAAGCCAGGCAGTTCGCCTCTTCCGATAATGATGATGATGAAGCAGAGGGAAGTTGAGGCGAGCCCGAAAGTGGAGAAGACAGAGATGAGGCTGCTGAAGAAGATTCCCCCAGAGAAGCTGCTCGGGATAAAGCCGGTCTCGAGGGGACTAGCCCCGATCGTAGTTAGGTTATAACTCCTTTTTTTTTCTATTGTAAGGCTTTGACCGACCTCTTGTACATGTTTTTTGGTATAATAGAAAATTTCCTTTTGACGCCTTCATAAATTTCTCTTTCATGCCTTCGTATTTTTATTTGCCTTTGTTGAAAACTTTTATTGCTGCAGTTGAATTCGTGATTAAAGTAAACCCTTAAGCTTTTCGATTTCACAAAGGCAAGTCCCCGAGTTCGAAACTCATTCGAGACCGTGTCTCGGGGGTGTCTCAATCGAACTGACCGATGAGTTATCTTTAATAACCGAGTTCGAATGAACCTTGAGGTTTAGGATAAAGTGAGCCCTTAGGTTTTCATCAAATGATTGTTAAATATTTTGAGCTCAGTGCCATATACCCTTTAGGTGAATCTTCGAGTTGTAGTTAACATTTGTTTGAGATCGGGATAACTGAACCCTTGGGTTCGAATCGAGTGAGAGGGAGGTTTCGAACTCTAATTGTATTGGACCTTAGGCTTATTATATCGGTCCTTAGGCTTTTTATATTGGCCCTTAGGCTCTTTACATCAGCCCTTAGGCTCTTTAAGTTGGGCCAATTCGGCCTCTAAAAACGGCTATCACTTCCCTTTTCGTCTAAAAGATTTAGTAAAAATTTCTTTATGACTTAGTATGTGTTTTTTGTACCCACTGGGTTTTTCGAGAGCCCAATAATCGGAACCCTATTTTCTCTTAACGTGTTTGTGTTAAGATAATTTGATACCTCTTGAGGTTTTTTCGAAGGCTGATATTATCGAAGCCTTTAAATTATTTTAGGGCTGATTTTATCGAAGCCCTTTTTTATTTGCTTTGCCAAGGGTAGCCTTATTTAACCGATTTTCAAAGTATTTGAAGGCCTTTAGTTTATGGTGGTAGTCGGACGTCTCCGAGCCGCATTATTTCGGCCGTAGCCTTTTATGTGACTGTAGACTTTAATATGGCCGTAGCCTTCGGGTATGTCTCTTGGACTTGTTCCCCGATAATATTTCAAACTTGTTCGAAATGTTAGTCCTAGAGTGTGATGGCCTTGGCTTATATATTGAGGGATGCCTCTTTGAGGTCTTATGATTTCAAACTTAAATAGCTCGAGTATGCAGTCCTCGAGTGTTCGAGGTATGCTTGTACTTGGCGCTTGAGCAATTGTTCACAAGTGTTATTTTTGCGCAATAGATCGGAATCATATGACTCATATAGTAGGAAATTTACTTCAAAACATGATATGTTTGAGAAAGAGAATGCTTATTTGTATTACTTATACATGCGTACATGTTTTGTTGTCGGGACTCGGCTAATCTAAATAGACATGGTTCATTCGACCGTTTGGCCCATTACAAAATTTTTCTTATCGAGACCCATTTACATAACATCCGAGGGTGATGCCCCCCCAGTATTCGAGGTTGATTGCAAAGAAGCCTTAGATACTGTTGAACTATCCTCAGGTAACACATAGTTGTTTCCTCGTTTAAAACCTTGCCGGAAAAATCCATTTGGGATAAAAACCGGTCTAAGGGAAAAAGAGTGCAATGCATACTTTAAAAACCGAGGTCTCGATTTATTGGATCGAATTCCTACAATGAGTTATTTTCGAATATTTATGTAAATGAAAGAAAAAATAAAGTCATACCTTAGCAATAGTACCGCTTAAGGAGTGATATGTTCCAGTTGTTTGACAATGGTTCGCCGTTCATTGTTCCGAGCTTGTAAGATCCTTTCCCGACTATGTTGAGGATTTGATAGGGTCCCTCCCAGTTAGGATCGAGTTTCCCTTCATTAGGGTCTCGAGTACTGGTGGTGACTTTTCTTAAGACTAAGTCCCCGAATTTGAAGTGTCGAAGATTGGTTCTTCTGTTGTAATATCTCTCGATTCATTGCTTTTGTGCGGCCATTCGAACGAGTGTCGCTTCTTGTCTTTCATCTAACAACTCGATACAGGTATTCATGGACTCGTGGTTTGATTCCTCCGTTGCATGTCGAAACCTGGCGCTGGGCTCCCCGACTTCGACCGGTATCAAGGCTTCGGAGCCATATACTAAAGAAAATATAGTTTCTCCGGTACTGGACTTTGATGTAGTCCGTTATGCCAATAGAACCTCGGGCAATTTTTCTCTCAACTTCCCTTTGGTTTCGTTTAGACTTTTCTTCAAGTTTTGGATGATAGTCTTATTCGTTGATTCAGCCTGTCCCTTCCCACTAGGGTGATACGACATCGATAGTATCCTCTTTATTTTGTGGTCTTCTAGGAATTTCGTTACTTTACTGCTGACGAAATTTTTGCTATTATCACACACTATTTTCGCTGGTATTCCAAATTGGCATGCGTTGTGATCCCATATAAAATCGATCACTTCCTTTTCCATTAATTTTTCAAAGGCCTGTGCTTCAACCCATTTAGAGAATAGTCAGTCATAAATAATATGAACTTAGCCTTACCTAGGGCCGATGTTAGAGAATTGACAATGTCCATTACCCATTTCATGAATGGACATGGGGATAAGACCGAGTGAAGTTGTTCACCGGGCTGGTGGATCACTGATGCGAACCTTTGACATTTGTGGCATCTTCGAACGAACTCCTTAGAGTATTTTTCCATGCTATCTCAATAGTATCCCACTCTGATGACCTTTCGAACTAGTGACTCGGCGCCAGAATGGTTTCCACAAGTGCCTTCATGGATTTCCGCAGAACATAATAAGTATCTCCCGGTCCCAAGCATACCTCCAATGGACCATCGAACGTTCTCCTGTACAACATTCCGTCTTCGTCTAATGTGAATCGAACTACTTTAGTCTGTAAGGTCCTCGATTTTTTGGGATCCGATGGTAGCTTCCTATTCTTCAAGTATTCGATGTATTTGTTTCTCCAGTCCCAGGTTAAGCTTTTAGAATTAATTTCAGCATGCCCATCCTCGATTACAGATCTCGAGAGTTGGACGACAGTCCCCAAGTTGATCTCATCTTTGTTGACCTATGACCCTAGATTAGCAAGTGCATCGGCCTCGATATTATGTTCTCGAGGTACATGCTGTAGAGTCCACTCTTTGAAGCGGTGCAGGGTCACATGCAATTTGTCTAAGTACCTCTGCATCGTGTCATCTCGAACTTCGAAGTTTTCGTTTACCTGGTTAACTACCAGTAGGGAGTTACATGTATCTTCAATGACTTCCGCTCCCAAGCTTTTATCTAGTTCGAGACCGCTATCTCGGACACCACCAAGTATAGGTATAACTTCTCATCTGCCTTTGGAGTGTGGAGCAAAGGTGGGCTCGACAGGTATCATTTCAATTCCTCCAATGCTTGCTAACATTCCGGGGTCCATGTAAAATCATTTTTTTTGAGTAAGAAAAAGAATCTGTGGCTTCGATTTGATGACCTCAAAATGAACCGGCCTAGGGCAACTATTCGTCCAGTTAGCCTTTAAACGGCTTTCACGATGTCCACGACAGTGATGTCCTCGATGTCCTTAACCTTATCAGGGTTGAACTTGATTCCCCGATTTGACACCATAAAGCCGAGGAATTTTCCCGAGCCGATCACGAAAGCACACTTTTTGGGGTTAAGCTTCATGTTGTATTTCCTCAAAATTTTGAATGTTTCCTGCAAATGAGTCAAATGGTCCTCTGCGCGCAGGGACTTAAATAACATATCATCAATGCAAAATTCTATTGATTTACCTATCTGTTCTTCGAACATCTTGTTAACTAGGCGTTGATATGTATCTCTCGCATTTTTTAGCCTGAAGGGCATTACGTTGTAACAATAAGTTCCATACTTAGTGATAAAAGAAGTCTTTTCCTGGTCTATTGGGTCCATCTGGATTTGATTGAACCCAGAATAGGCGTCAAGAAAGGTAAGTATCTCGTGGTCGGTCGTGGCATCGATCATTCGATCGATGTTAGGAAAGGTAAAAGAGTCTTTTGGACATGCTTTATTCAAGTCCTTATAATCTACACACATTCTAAGTTTGTTCCCCTTTTTGGGGACCATGGCTACGTTAGCTAACCATTCGGGATATTTTACTTCCCGAATGGACCCTATTTTAAGAAGTTTGGTTACCTCCTCCTTTATGAAGGCGTGTTTTACCTCGGATTTAGGCCTTCTCTTTTGCTTTACCGGTTTGAACTTAGGATCCAGGCTCAGCCGGTGAGTCGTTGATGCAAGGCTAGAATTCATGGCTTAACATGTTATATGCCTTACATTTCATGTGCGTTAATGATAAAAAATACACTTTTTATGTGCATAATAGAGTCTATTTCATGTGTAGGTGAATTAGAGATGGAAACCGAGCTAAATGGATGCAAATACATCGAAAATACGCTCAAGAGGTGAGGAGGAGTGCACCGGGCTATATCCGGGCGCCAGAGCCCAAACGTCTGACCCTGCCTGGGGTTAGCCAGGCGTTAGAGCTGAAACGCCTGACCCTGCCTGGCGTTAGCCAGGCGTTAGAGCTGAAACGCCAGCCTTAGCCTGGCATTAGCCAGGCGTTAGGGCCCAAACGCCAGGTCCCAAGTTCGGTCAATTCCGAGTTTTGACGAGTTTAAGTGTTTCCCCGTTGGAATAGAAGTCCCCTACACATTTAGGGTTCGTCCTAACTATATAAATAGACCCCAAAAACACAACTTGAAGGGAGAATTCAAAGAATTCAAGGGATTCAAAGAGAGAAAACCATTGAAGTGACAAAACATTGATTTTTACATCTTTTATTCATTACTTTGTTGTTCAATTATGCAATTTATTTTGGGTTTGATTCTTATGAACATGTCTAGCTAACTTATTTAATCTAGGGTTTTGGTAGAACCCGCTGGGGATAAACTTATTGTGTTATTAATATATTTTTGATTGGTTGATTTATCTCTATTTGTTCAACTACGTTCTTGTTGTAGTTGATTGAAAGG